>JADNRY010000850.1:0-23927 GCA_015501585.1 Rhodocollybia butyracea
TTAATTTGAGTCAAGACTCAAGACGCACCTGACTCCAAATTTTGACGCAAGTCTCACACGCTTGACTCCAAATTCTACCTACCAACCTCAAAGCTACTAATACTAGTACAGAAGTAGTAATACTCGTTACTACGATAATAAACTAAGGTTCAAGAAGCCTGAGTTTGAGCTTGATTAAGTTAACGAGGGTTGAGGAAGTTGAATGTTGACGATGCGGCCTTGACTCGGAACGTCAGCTGCAGAGACAGCAGAGACTCGGACATTGAGCTTGAGCTTGCACAGTGTATTGGTCTTGAATTGAGTAGAGTAATTGAGACTTGGGCGCTTGAGCTGTTACAAAGGGCAGGACTTGAGGGGAGGGAGATGTTGCAACACGTTGCGAGACGTTCAGGTGGCAGTGGTGGTTGAAGTTGAAGGGGGGAGTTGTCAACAAAAACCATGCGTGCTCTTATTAAAAGGCACGGGCCACGGCGGCTGTACACCGCACGCATTGAGAGAAGTCTCGTGAGCGTTGAAACTGCAGCCATAAATGATTTCTCAAGATATTTTTTATGAATCCTTAAGAGTTGACATGCTTATGCAAGATTGCTCTTGAAAGATTCAAAAAGACGAGTATTATTCAAAATTCTCGGAAGATTATTCAGAATCTTTAAAAAACAATTTTTACATTCTTTTACCATCAATACTTCTAGAAATCTGCCAAAGTTTGTGCACTGGCAGCAGTGTAGTTATCAATCACCTTTGTGCGCTAATAAGCATTTCCTCTGTCGGGACCCATATATCCTCTGCACGAATAAGTTGCCAATGTCGTATATGTATTTTGCCAGTAACAGCAGTAAACATTCTCTAAACCGTAAGTTTCGCAGCATATTCAAAGGGGTGAGGAAGGTCAAAATGTGAGTAAGCTCAGGTGATAGTCTGCACGCGTTCTCATAGAAGGTTTGGCGGAGTAATGAAAGCGAGGGTTACCAACGCATGAAATGAGGGCGTGACTTCCATCTTCCGTCTTGTTCAGGCAGAAATGGCATAGTCGCCATTCTCTCGGAATGTAAGGCTATATCTTTCAGCGGATTGTAACCTCTCTGCACCAGTGCATGAGACAATGTAACGAGACGGATGTAAGCATCTCAGTGCTTGGGCACTTTGATCAAGGTCAGATAGGGCCTTAGCATAGTGCCGGTGTTGAGATCATCCGGTTTGTTGTTAGCATTGAATTGCACATGGTGATGGAGGAGCATAGTCGGGTAGATTCGAGGATGCGTGTAGTAATGGTAGCTTTGCACGAACGTTTCACTTCACCTCTGATATCTTTTATTCGCTCCTGGTCATGTAGGTCCTGCATTGAGCATATGACAGGGACGGGGAGGCGAGATAACACAAGAGTAAGGTCGTTAAGCCAATTGGGGTAGCCCTCTGTGGATAGTACGAAGCAGTTTTCGAGTGCGCATCTGGCAATGTGTTTAGGCGAGAGCAATAATAGGTAGGTTAGGTAGCCCAAGCTTAGGTCCATTCTCCAATTTTCACGCCAGTTTCGGAATGAAGCGGCGCAATATAGGATCGGCCGTGGACACCCAATAGACGTCTGAGGAAGAGTACTTGAACTTGGGAGAGCGAGTCTGTGGTGTGTCGCATGTATTGGCCTGCGTTAGCACGAATTCCATTGCAGGGTTGTTTTTATTAATAACCATTAACACTCTATAGATATAATGCATAATGGTTTTTACAGGGGCACTTACTCCAACGACGGATAGCCCAGTCTCTCCATTACTTCATTTTTTTTAGCAATCTCTGCAGATCTTCACCCAACATTATTTTTATATATGGGCCGGGTGCAGTGAACCACTTAGGAACGTTTCGGTATTTTTATATCAGTTCACGCACTACCGGGGCTGTTAAACCATTCTCTACGATGTGTACCAATCTCAATAAGTTACTTATTACAGAAGTTAAAGAGTACTCTCGACGATGCTTGTGCAATGTTGACACCAAGTTAGGAGAAAGGGGCTAGTCCATCATCGTCGACCATCCGTCAACCAGCACTTTATAATCGTCTAAGCTATGGGGGAAAACCAACTTCCAGAAGTTAGCTTTTGACACAGAAGCCAATGAATCCACCCAACGATGGTTGTGCGATGCTGACATGCAGTGAGGAGAAAGGGGCTAATCCATCGTCGTTGACTGTTCCTTGTTCCGCACTACAAGTTTCATGTTCAAGGTCATTTAGAGGCATATACAAGCCTATATGTGTACCATGAAATCTCCATGAGTCTTTATTTCATCATTTTCGAGCCCTCTTTCTTGTTAACGAGGTTTAGGCGCTCAAGAGATGATGGTGGTTAATCTTTCTTTGCCAACGCTCATCCAAACATCAACGAGATTCACCAACGTGTAACGCGTAATTCTTCATCAGGATCAGCTGAGAAATGCGATGTGGACCAGGGAATAGATTGGGAATGACTGGAGCGCGATTATAAACTTCCGTTACGACGTACATTTCGGTAATAGGAAAAAGACTATCTTTTTCCTGCGAAAATTTAATTGAGAAAGAGTCTGAATTTCGCCGGTAATCTATATTCTTTCCCGGCTGAAAAAGATAAGGAAATCGCTTATCTTTATCGCTCGACATTCATTAAAAATTTCGTGGGCAGAAACTTAATGGGCAGAAACTGGGCGGGAACTGGGCAGCTCGCTCATGTGACCCTGCTAATCGGGCCGAGATTTGCTCCAAAAAAGGCATATCAAGGTCACATGAGCGAGCTGCCCATTCCCGCCCGGTTCCTGCCCAGTTTCTGCCCGCGAAATTTTTAATGAATGTCGAGCGATAAAGATAAGCGATTTCCTTATCTTTTTCTGCCGGGAAAGAATTCAGATTACCGCCGAAATTCGGACTCTTTCTCAATTAAATTTTCGCAGGAAAAAGGTAGTCATTTTCCTAAGGCTTAGTCCTGCAACTTTTTCAGGGCGAAATTTTCGGGCATCAAAATATTTTTGGCCGGCGCTACAAGGCGCTACGGTCGTATGATGGCGCAATAGAATGACCTTGTTGTCACCTTTTGTCACGTCGTGTAGGATCATGCAATTACTATGAATTAGGGAGGTACAAAGGCATAGTAAAGAGTACAGTACAGGAGAAAATGAAAGAAAATACTCTTCTATATCATATGCATTCTTTTGGCTACATTTTATCCTTAGTATGACCTTGTATCTTTCTCCTTGTGCACACAGACTTGACTACATAGTTCTATGCCCTGAAGAGTACAGATAGCAGTGAGAACTGGGCCATGGCTGTCCTGATTACATTTGTACACAGCTTAGAGTTCAAAATGCCAAAAAAGCATAAAAACAACTTAAAATAAGTACTAGATTGCAAGAAATTAAGAGATATAACGACGAGTAACGACGTTAGTCACATATTGTCATTTGTTACTGTAGTATCATGTGTTTCGTCTCGAGCGCTCCGCTCATCCGAAATATTTTGACATCCGAATTTTTCACCCTGAAAAAGTTGCAGGACTAACCCTAAGTAATTTACATTGAAAAAGACCACTAATTACAAATACAATTTCGCTAACTTTTTCGCCCGTTATTATTTGGCGCTGGCGTAGTGATGATTGAGAAAGTTACAGTGAAGAATCAACAGCGTAAAGAATATCGATCTCATATTTCATTTGAGCGCTGAAATCACTCGGCCCAATAACGAGACAAGCGACGCGAATAAGATCTAGTGCACAGGCTGAAGAAAGCTGAAGAGATGATGTTCTGGAGCATTAGTCCAGCCCTGCATAGTAATACAGTTTGTCGGCTTGTACGGCGCGAAGGGTCCGGGCGATGTTTTCAGGGCGGGATCCGAAGTATGACCCTTATCAAGCGTCGTGCGTCCGCGTCACCCTTGATAAGGAAATTAGGGAATAAAAGTAACTTGGGGAACGAAATGTTACACTAATTTTCTGCCACTGGTCAGTCCCCTTGTATACAGCTTGCTGTTCATGCTGCATCCCTTGCAAAGTTACTCCATATATTCTCAACAATGCGATCTGCTCTTCCCTTTATGCTTATAGTTAGCTCGATACTTGCGGTATGCCCTCTTCCAATGGATGAACCTGGCGGGTCTTCTAGACAACTACAGCCATCTGTAAGTGTTGGTTACTTGGCAATTGTACTATACCTGATGTCCACGGTGACGTGTTACCCGCAGGGAGCAGTACACTCACTGCGACCTTCCTTAATGCTCAAACAGGTGAAAAACACGGTGGCCCAGATCGACCTCCATTGAAGAAAACTGCGGGAAGGCTCACCACTGCTATAGCTAAAGCCTTGAACATAAAGGACACAACAATAATCAACTACCACGGTCAATTCGAGCCACTTGGTCAGGATGAGATCGTGTATTTCCGATTAAATGGAGGGCACAAGTGTCAGAAACCATCGTGTTTCGGATGGATAGTAGACACTGGTGAGTGCTTGCCCTCTGATCGAGTTTTCCTTGTGTTCCTCATATATACCTTGGTAGTCTACAGGAATCCCAATACTGACCGGCTTGATGACCGTTGGAAAACGTTTTACATTGGTATTAGCTCACACGCGTCAGGCCGGGACCGGTTCAAACCCGCGGATGAGTGCATTGGGGTCCATCCTCCGTTGGTTAGCTCCAAGATAAAGGACAGATGGAACACCTTTAAAGATGCAGCGCAGTCATCATTTCTTCCACATATCCCCCCGCCAGCTGTGCCGCCAACAGGAGCGTCATTGCAGAAGGTATCGTTCATGATGGTTGTAAGTCTTTGCTACTGGGTAAAAATTGTGCTATACCTGATCGGCATATTTCCAGCGACCTACCGTGACCTTCGTGACCCTCCAAGGCCAGATCTACCAACCTAATGATCCATTTCCCTCGAAGTTCGCAGATACTATGGCCGACGTGATCAGGGAGATCTTCGAGATGGAATGTTCAGTAGTGTATTACGGCTCACCTTTTATGCGGAATACGGACAAGCATGAGCGGGTTTATTTCGGGTTCGTCGGAGGGAACTTTGGCCCAGAGTTCTGTACAGAAAAGGAACCATGTTTTGGGTGGACAGGAATGGGTCGTGAGTACTTGCTCCTGAATCTGGATTCTTGCCTTGTTCATGTATACTTTGGTAGCTTATATACCTCCTGGACAGTGGGAAGGAAGTCCTGGAGCCAAGTTCAGTCAAAGATATCTGGAAATTCACCAGCTAGTATCAGGAGGAATTTCGCGGTTTCGATTACTTAAAGCATACCCAGCATTAGATGCAACTGATACCCTCAATGATCCAAAGTTCATGGTATTCATGAATATAGGCAGCGAATTTGTGGATAGATTTGTGATTCCTCCGAGCTCCCGAACCTCGGCCAAAGTCATGTATCATTTTCGCGTCACGTCGAAGTTTTGCAAAAAGTCTATTAGAAATGCCTCTATCATCCCTAAATAGATACCGAATTAAGTAGACAGGGGATAGTACTATCTCAGTAAACTTTATATCATAGAATATACACTAGATTTGCTGTTGTTAATTGGTTTTAAAAGATTGATTTATTTAACCTGGTAAGTTCGGCGGCTGCTTGCTTTTATGCCTCATTACTCACCGACGGTCAGTGTACGCTTTGCGCAACTCGATCCGCGCTCGCCTTTCCGTCGGTGCAGTTTGGGTGCAGTGCACTTGTTCAGTCTGGTACGCTCCGCGCGCTTGCAGCCGACTGCCCTTTTCTGACTTGTGCTCGAATCTTCAGTCACCCTCATCAATGTTTCATTTTCGTTTTCTACTTACTTACTTATTTCTAGTGAATAGTCAGCTTGGTGCTTGCTTTCTTCAAAAACAACGCCTGATTGACTAGAATGGAGATAGACCTAAATGAACTTGTAAATGATTTAATGAATCTTTTATGTTGAAGAACAGTTTGATCTTCGAGTTGTACTCAAGTAGTACGCAAAGGTACCAGCATATAATTCATTACCAAAATCTGTTAGCACCCAAGCCTCAAGCCCTAACGAGCCCTGCATCTGTACAGCTTGTCGGCTTGTACGGTGCGAATGGTCCGGGTCGATGTTTCCATCACACCGGCTTGCATTTGCAATCGTAGAGCGTATTATGAGGTATTATGAGCCTCATCTTGCCTCAGCAAACGTCGCCCTCGATACGGTAATAAAAGCAACATGGGGACGGAAATGTTCCACTAGTAGTAGTTCTGCTGGTCAGTCCCCCACTCGGACAGCTTGCTGTTCACGCCACATACCTTGCAACATTACTCCAAAAATGAGCTCTGCTCTTCTCTTTATGCTCATAATTCGCTCTATACTTGCTGTATGCCCTCTTCCGATGAATGAACCACCTCAGTCCAGCCAACTACAGCCATCTGTAAGTGTTTGCCACTTGGTAATCGTACTACACCTGATGCCCACCAGGGGAGCAACGAACTCACTGTGAGTTTCCTTAATGCGCAAACAGGTGAATGCGTCGGTGGCCCAACTCATTTTCCACCATCGAGATCGAAAATGAAATACCAAGTTGACACTATGTTGACTGCAGCTTTGAATTTGAAGAACCCAGTTATACATTACTATGGTATATTCGACCCACCTGGACGTAATAGGTTTGTCTATTTCGAATTAATCGGAGGACAGTGTCATCCATGTTTTGGGTGGATAGCAGAAGGTGGTGAGTGCTTGCTTTCTAATCTGGTCTTCTTTGTTTTCCTGATATATGCTTTGGTAGTTTACCGCGAGCTCAAAGCTGGCACTACCCGTGGCAAGGGTCCGAGAATGTATTATACTGGCATTAGCGCAGGCTTGCCAGGCCCGAACCAATTTAAACCCGCCCGTGAGTGCGTTGGGGTCAATGCTCCATGGGCCCTCGATGACAAGAAGCCGGGTGCGAAAGACTGGAATGCCCTTAGAAAGGCGGCGCATTCATCGTATATGGTGCTGACAAAAACATCATTGGTGCTGGCGCCGGAGGAATTCGAACTATTAACGTTACCCGTGCTTGTAAGTCTTCGGTACTACTGGTTGGTTGTGCTAAACCTGATATCGGCATATTTTTAGCGACCTATCGTGACTTTCTTGACCATCGAAGGCAAAGCCACCGCGGAACAGAAGGGTCAGTTCAAGTTTGCAGAGGACATGACCACCGTGATCAGGGAGGTGTTCGAAACGGAATACCCAGTAATATACTACGGATCACCTGTTATGCTGGATACGGATGAGCATGAACGGGCTTATTTCAAGTTCGTCGGAGGGAACTTTGGCGAAGGGAAGTTTGGTGAAGAGACTCGGATTTGTACAGATATGGAACCATGTTATGGGTGGACAGGATTAGGTCGTGAGTGCTTGCTCCTGAATCTGGATTCTTGCGTTTTTCATGCATACTTTGGTAGCTTACATACGTCCTGGACAGTCGGAAGCGAGCGAGGCAGAGAAGTTCTCTCAAAGATATCTGGCAATTTACCAGCGAATAACACCGCGAAAGGCAGTTGACGGAATTAGCCCTACGTCTTGGATATTCTTGGACATGAGCAAAGAATTTGTGTATAATTTTGTGATTCCTTCATAAGTAATACGGTGCCCGTTACCATCATTTCCATAGTCTTGCAATTTCTTTTTGGAAAGTGCTTTGAAAATACCTCTATTATCCCTTGATAGCCACCGGATTAGGTACATATACTAGGGGATCGTATCTCAGTAAACTGTTTGTCCACTTTATCGAATATTCTCTTACCTTGATTGAAAACAATAGCTTTGCCAGTGTTAAGAACTGAAAAATCACCCACATCAAGGTAACAGGGCGGGGCATGATGGAAAAAAAAAGCCATCTGCATTATCCTTCTTCTAGATTTATTACTCCAAAGTATTGTGTATACTACTCTAATCCGACCCAGTCTGTACCGCGAGTGCCAAACTGCTTTGTACTTGCCTTCCTTGGAAAAAATTTGAATGGCGTAGAATACACATATGTACATGTACGCACGCCAATCTTGAAGATTGACTGGCATTGTCCGATAGATGCCACGGGTTCCGCGTGTTGTAACAGGAAAACCGCTCTCTCATCGATTGGGGCATCAGTGATACGAGAACATGGCTGCCGCAAGAGATAACGATCAGTACAAGGGACCGCCGGTCTCAGACCGGATGGGCGCACTGATGTCCTGGAGGGACAAAAGCAAATGAAAGTCAGTAGAAGATAAGACGGAGAGTTGAACGCGGGGACTCAGATCCTGGATGCCAAAGAGTTCGTCTCAAAATGTTCTAAATTCAACTGCGACATGTAGATACTTGGATGAGCAAAAAAAGCCAATACACAGTCATCTATACAAGCTATCTACTACCATGGTTTGGCTTCGGAGTCATGGGATCGTCGACGAGGAAACTTTATTCATGCTACTGATGGAAGCAATGGTGCGGATAATGGAGTACCGAAGATCTCTACGATGAACTGTTCTTCCGCTTAAGCCGCTTGAAAAGTTCCAAATTATTGCTCTCCGTATTCCGCCAAACTTGGAAATGCAGCCAGAACAAGGCTACCAACGAAAGCGGGCCATGATCACCTCGCTTTCTATCCCCCTCTTTCAATAACCTTAACAGTGTCTTCCTCAACCAACGGTATTTCCAATGATCCTTAGAATAATACAACGCACGATATAGACCACGATTGTTTCGTCCTCCGCCCGCCCTCATATCCCCGAACTCCGACTCATAGCCGGCAGAAGCAGAAGGACATGCGATGCCTCCGTCTTCGTCGTCTTCTTATAGTGGGTATATAGATGGTTATCGATTATTGTCCAAATACCCGTGCACACGGTTTGGTATTACGCAGGTAGCGGATAGGCGATTCGTGGTCACTGATTCGGAGAGGAAGCGGTACCGTCATGTAAAAAGGGGTCTGGGGAAAAGAGGCGTCTGAGATCAAAGTGCGAGATGGATCCGGAATGGAACCACCGTTGGGCGTCGCTTGGTAAGTAGATGTAACCTCTTTGGCCTTGTCGCCTGCGCCAAAGTGAGGAATCGAGGATATGTGGGCTAGTTTCGCCGCTGTGAAAATCGGCAAAAGGGACTCGGCACCGAAAGATACATGACTGGAAACCCAAGCCTTGACCGGTATCCAGGAGCAAACCGTATCCCAGGCCCAGTTGAGAATCTCTCGTAGTCGGTCCATGCAGAGGCAACAGCAATAGTAGCAGATACCGTTGAAAAATCCGCTGAATTGCAATTTCTCAAACAAGTTTGGAGGAGACCGGCACCGGAGAATTCTCTGGGGTGAATAGAAGAGACGTTGCAAGCCCTTAGGCCATAGAATCCGTTTGCGAGTCGCCTTTTCTCCTTCATACTGACACAGTCCTGATTCCACCGCTGACGTATGTACTTCTGAGGGATAATGTGATCGCGAATGGTCTGACTTGGGCAACTATGTGAATTGTGCGAGTTCGGGATCCATTCATGCAGCGTCGTGGAGGCTATAGACAATGAAAGTTGGTGGTGTGAGTATCAAGGCATAAAGAACAATCAATGAGATATCATATATCAACGTTTCAACGGGGAACTTTACCTTGGCCGTTTTCTCCTCCGAGAGTTACCATGGACTAACAACTGAAAAAGGTTACAGTGAACCAACGTGAGCTATAAAGAATATCGATATCTTATTTCTGACACAATTCAAGGAAACTTACGGGAGAACACATCCACCAAGCGTAAGACGAGTGCTGAAACCACTGGGCGCAATAACGAGACAAGCGACACGGGCGTGGTGAGATGTACAGTAAAGAGAGTTCAAAAAACTGCCGGTCCGTGGATCAATTTCAAATAAAAACGTGACTTCCGATCCGCAGATTAGCCGCTGCCGGTCACCAGGAACGCTTAGCCTCTGGGAAGAAGAGGTCCAAGAGGGAAAATCTCGACGATTCTGATATCTCAAATCTGCTTGAAATGGCCCACGCCATGATATGCGTCTTCGTCTCTCTTTCCCTCTCTGTCATCGAGAGCTTTGAGTCTACACTGTCGAAAGCAAGGTTGAAAGCCTCGAACTTCAAATCATGGAATCAGTGACATTGAAAGTGGTACTTTTTGGAGCGTCCTTCCTAACTCTGCTAGCAATTCAGAGGTATCTGGAGTACAGTCGACTGGTTCAAGTGATGCGGTGAGATTTATATTACTACAGATGTACTTGAACTAAGGTATCTTGCTCAGGGCTCCTTCGCATGGTACCACCCTACTCTCTCAACGCTCAATGATTGGATTCCTTTTTGCACGTGGCATCCCAGGCATTTCAAGAGGACCATATACTTCATGGATGAACAAACATAGATGTGTGCTATCTCCATCATTTGTTCCCGAATTCCGGATACTAAAGACTCGAACGATAGCATATGCCGAGGCGGGATGGGATGCTGCTGTACATGTGCGCATCCGAAATGTTCTTTCATTGAGCACCTTGGAATTCTTACCATGGCTCTAGGTAAATATCTTACCTCTCGGCGCTACTGTGTCTCTTGTGGACGCTGCTGCGATCAAGGAGGTTACTAGCGCGCGAGCTAGGTTTCCAAAACCCGTACACCAGTACGAAGCCTTGTCGTTCTTTGGAGAAAACATTGTTGCTTCGGAAGGAGAAAAATGGAAGAGATATCGAAAGATTACGGCGCCGAATTTCAATGATGTGTGTTTTCCTCCCTTTGAAGCAAGCAGTAATTGATGGGTACACAAACAGCGAAATAATAAACTCATCTGGGACGAGACTATCAGAATCATGCTTGATCTTTTTAACAACGTCTGGGGATCTCAAGAAAACGTCATCATAGATCACACAGTCAGTATCACCCTCCCGGTGAGAACTAACCTCCTCTTGCGTCTAATATTTCGCTCAAGCCTACTAATAGATTGCCCTATTTGTCCTCAGTGTCGCTGGTAAATGCCAAATCTTTAGAATTGTTGTACATACTCAAGATTGTTGTGCTGCCCTTCAGCTTTTGGTCAACGAGTATCATGGAAAGATGACGACACTATCCCTCCTAATCATAAGATGTCGTTCAAGGATGCACTGCATGAAGTGTCTTTGAATGTGATGCTTAAAGTTGTTGTTCCAGATTGGGCCCTAGGACTCACTAAACATTTTCGTCGAGTTCGGCTCGCTTACAAGGAGTTGAATGTAAGACTTTGAACCTTTTCCTTGGCCCGCTAATTTCTTGAATGGTGCAGACGCATTTGCTGGAAATGATCGCACAACGGCGAAATGCGGAGAAGAAGGAAGAGAGAGGGGATATTCTCACTAATCTTCTTGATGCTAGTGCTGATGATCCAACGTTCACTGACGAAGAGTTGATGGGAAATATATTCATATTCCTCATAGCAGGACATGAGGTGCGCGTTCCCTTCTTCCAACTTTATCTCTTCATATACTCATATCGTGGATTCATGGTAGACCACTGCTCATACCCTCTGCTTCACGTTTGCGCTCCTTGCTCTTTATCCAGATGAGCAGGAGAAACTTTTCCAGCACATCAAGTCGATCCTTCCTGATGGTAGGATACCTGTGAGCCCACTGCACTTGTCATCTGTATTTCAGACTTCTGATTATGGTGCCAGACATACGAAGAAATGCCCCTGTTCACCCAGTCGATGGCGTGAGTCTACAGTCCATACATATGTCGATGCTGATTGTCATCTCAACTGTACAGTGTCCTGAACGAAACTTTGCGAATGTACACTCCTGTGAGAATTATCAGGAATTATCTTACCTAAATCTTGCATTGTTCTGACTTATCCTCCAGGGACACACTATACCAAAGCACAGCGCAGAAGATACAAGGCTGACCATTAGTAACGCTGCTGGCGACAAGCATGATTTGATTCTACCTCAAGGCACACCAGTTGTGATCGACGCAGTTGGCCTACACTACAATCGTATGTTTATTTACTGCAATCACTGTTTTGCGATGTATCTACGCCCTTTTCCCAGCTCGCTACTGGAAAGATCCTGAAGAATTCAAACCTGTTCGGTTCTTGGACCCAGACTGGCCCCGAGATGCATTTTTTCCTTTCAGCGCCGGTAAGATTTATCTATTTTGTTCAGTCCATTAACTCTTCTCACTGCCTCCAGGACCTCGTGCATGCCTCGGGCGCAAGTAAGCCACTATGTTGTCCCACTACCACCTAATATCTAAGCTAAATCTCTCTTCGTCTCTTTAGATTTTTTGAAACAGAAGGCACTGCCGTTCTCACAATGATGATCTCGAGATATAAGATCGAGATCAAAGAGGAACCTCAGTTTGCGAGTGAGACGTTTGCAGAGAAAAGCGCTCGAGTGTTGGCGTCCAAGCCTGGAATTACCATGACGTGAGTGTTTTGGTTTGAGCGCGAGACAACTCATTCTTACTGGGGTGTAGACCTCTTCGCGTTCCCTTGGTTTTCAAGCGCCGTTGAGCCTATAGTCCATTTCCATAACATGAATAGACACTACTAGCTCACCTTACTCTGTATTTATATCTTGCTGGGGAACTGCAGATGGGGCGAGAAATTGTTGGAGCCGTTCCAAGCAAGTTTAGGCTACCTGCAAGCAGCAACACCAGTGGATATTACGAGATTGTTACCTGAACGTATTCTATTACCCGAACGCGTTCAAAGAGACGCAGAGCTAACAGGAGGGCAGCCCAAACAGGAATGCATACAGAAGGAAAGCTAGCTTGAAACTAGCATTGGGAGCATACAAAGAGCCGTTATTACGGACAAACAACTTAGACACGCCGGAAAGTAGATTGAACACATTACTACATTTGCGATGCATCACCGATAAATGAGGACACAACGTAGAAATAAGAAGGGGTCTGATTCGTTGCAACATGAACTTATGATGGCAAACTACATCGTGGCGGCAGCAAGCGTGTTATCTAGCAGGGGGACTGAGAGTTATCTACTAGCAGTCATCAGCCAGGGCTGAAAATATCTAAGGGTATACCTGCAACTCTACCGGGGCCTTATATTGCCAGCAGCAAATGTAGTCGAGAGGAAATAACTTATAAGCATAGCATGTCCTTCCGCTGCGCCGTATTCTACTGGGTATAAACCGAAATTGGGAGTCAAGGTATATGAGGGCGGGCATGACAACCTCGTCTGGGAGGAAGAGATGATTATGGTCTACTGTGCAATGTACTATGGGGTGCAGGTGGAAAGCGATGTGGTCATTGCGACGTTGATGCTGGTAGCCTTGTTCTGTATGCATTTGACGGAATACGGAGAGCTTCTCAAACTAGATGTTCTAGCTCAGGCGGCGGAAGGGAAGAGGAGTCTATTGCAGAGATCTTCGATATATTCATTGTGCCGCGAGAATCGAGAGTATCTTTAGGGATGAATGAAACTCGCCCGTCAACGATCCTATGATTTCGAAGCCATGATAAAGGCCCGAGTAGGTCTAGATCCAGATTGGCATTACGCATGTAACGGATAGGCGATTCGTGGTCATTGAGATTATATTCAAAGCCGTCTGATTCGAAGGAGGATGCGGTACCGCCATTGAAGCCAATGGAAGGTCGTGCTCAAGCTCCAAACGGGTGGGGGAGGGTAAGAGGTCTGGTGATAAGTTGGAGGTGTTTGAGATCGGGTGAGAGATGAATCGAGGATGGAGCCCGTTGGATCATCGCTGTGTGTCGATGGTGGAGAAGATTCTGGGTGGAATAGAATCGATGGTATTGGTCCCGGTCAGCGTTGGTCCTTGGAACCCGTCCGCAAGTCCTCCAATTGTTAGATTTTCCCTTTTAACCTCTCCTTTTCCTGCATCATCTCCTTCATCCAGTACCGATTCCACTGTAGATGTATACACGAAGTTGAAAACTGAGACCTGAGTGGGAGAGAGATGATGTGATTGTGAAGGGCTTGACCAGTGTGGTTTGGGACACGCGAGTTCGGGGTTCATGGAACATCGTGGAGGCTGTATCCAAAAAAGTTGATGATGTGAATACTGAAGGACAAGTAACTTTACAATGGCCTGGTTCTCCTCGACTAATTACTTTGATTGCGGGTTTAAACGTTTATGCCCAGCAAAAAGCCGCACTGGGTTGATCTGTGCTTTTATATTGAAAAGTGGCCGATTTCTGGGCAGCAGCTGTGAAGTGGTTGAGCTCTGTTAATCTCGGTCTATCTCAGCCTATCTCAGCTCTGCACAGTGTTGGGCTGATGCCCATTTCATTCAATTACGGCTTTCAATACATAAGCTCAGCATGAGTTTTCACTTCCACGCTGGGCAGGGCCGAGACTGGCTGAGGTTGGCTGGATTTATATGTTGATCAGCCTGGTGCCCAGAAATCAGCCACTTTTCAATATAAAAGCACAGACAAACCCAGTGCGACTTCTCACTGGGGTTTATGGCCTGTTGCTTGAATGTTTGTTGAACTTTGAGCTTGAGTTGCCATCGAGTAACGGCTGAGAAAGTTACAATAGAGAATCGACAACGTTGTAATGTTTCTGAAACGGCTCAAGGCAACTCAGAAGAGAGTCTGAGTGTACGATGAGCGCAAATCACTGGACGCAATAATGCGACAAGAGACACGAATGAGACGTTAGCATTTTAAGCAGGTAAGAGTTAAGTAAGAGAGAGAAAAACTGCGGCCCCTGCTCCGCAATCAGATAATTTATACTTGAAGCAAGAACATACAAGTTACAACTGGACCAAGTGTCTATTCAACTAGGGCAGATAAAACTTATTTCAATCCACATCCTCTGCCCCCTAAATATACTCTCACGAGTCTGAGTGATCACGAAACCTTGAGAAACATCCACTAAAGGCACATCCATACCATGCATCTCGAGCCGGGCACCAGTGTGAATGAGAGGCTCCTCTGTGTCCATAGAAACATGGCATAATACCCAGTATGCCTTTCCCCCAGATCCCTCTTTGCTCCGTTCAGCAGCAATACCTCGACTCTTTCCTTCCGGATGCAAAGTCAACTGCAACTCCGACAGCGAATCGAGAAACGGGGCCTCCGAAAAAGTCAAGCACCCGCCGGTGTCGAGTGTAATGCACAGCGGCTGTGGCCCTTCGTCTCGGTCCATGAGGAGCCATATACGCCCAGTGAATTCGGCACCATCGTTCAAAGGTATATCGCAGGATAGAAGACTCAGATCCGAGTCATTGTCAAAATTACCTTGATGAGTTGGCAGAAGCAGCGTCCCTGCAGTATAGTCAGACAAGCGATACAGTTCAAAATGATGGCCAGAGTTTCCACAGGAAGACATGAATTCCAAAAGAACATATCCTCCTGGTAGAAAAATTGGGACCGAAGAGACATCGACGTGATTACACTAAATTTTAGTGAGTTTTAGGATCTTTGTAATAAAGGTGAAAATGGATGGGGTACCTTGAATTCAGAATGTATAGGATAGACTGCTTGTGATGGAAGGTGTACAGCTCGTATGCTTCTCATCGTCTTATCTTGTATGATAGCAAACCCATCGTCAGACAGGTAAAGTTCGTCGGCCTTGTCCACATTCAAAATTGGAAAATTATCGACAGAGACAGCTCCTAAAGGACTGATCTTGAGCAATAACATCTCACTGCCAGTGAAAGCTGGAATTAGAAAAAGCTAGGGACAGTAAAAAAAGCTTACGATGAGTATGCAGTCCAAAATAGAAAGAAAAAGTCGCAGTCGCCGTTCTCGACAGTTCCGCTCCAATCGAGCGCTGTCTCCATGAACCTGAGATAATCATCCTGGGGTGCATCATATACAAAGACCTGCATCTTTGTCTGGATATCAAAGACACGAATCACCTTGGAATGCGAGAGGACAAGATAGCGACCCGATATAATTCGATCCCATCAAAAGATTGTCCGCCATAGGCAGCGCTATCAATTGACCAATAGTGTTTGCAAACAGGTTTCGCAGAAGGGGTTGCCCATAGGGTATCGAGTTGATATGCATGCAGCAAAACGCGTTCAAGATCGCCCACGGTCTGAGAGTCTAGGTCAACAGCAGGCATAAACTTGTCTTCGGAGGATTTATATGCGGTGGTCCAGACATGTCGGCCTAACGTGATAGCTTGGAACCGCTTACAAGTCTACACCATATTAGACCGAGTATTTGACAAAGGATGCTGTTTGCTCACTTTTCGGACAGACAATATATCTGGTGGCCCCAAAAACCTGATAGTATTGAACAGAATATCATCGGGGAGTTCGATAAGCAAGGGCATGATGGTAACAGTAAGCTCTGGGCGTTTATTGATTGATTATTGACGCCTGTCTCAGATCTTACTCTCTAAGGTTTTTCGTAGACTCGCTAAAGACTACACCTATGTTTTGTTAGGGAAATGACATTGACACTACTCTATTTCTGACTCTATTATCCCTTCTCGCGGCTCAAGATTTCAATTAACAGGCCCTGGCCCTCATATGATAGTCTAGAAGATCTGGTAGTAGTAAGTTGTGTCCTGAGTCCCTTGGAAGACATGTTACAGACGGCTCAATAAATCACTTATTCCCACTACTAGTCCCACTGGATGCTACAGGCTTCTTCAGCCCTTCATTACCTTTGTGACCGCCGTTGGATGCTACATTGCCTTTACCATTAATCATTAATTGGGCCTGTCCAGATGCAAAAAGCCTCTTCAACCTTCCATTGCCAGTACCACCAGCAGCCGATGTTTTGACTTGGTCTTGTTTCTTACCGCCTCCTTCGCCAGACCATAAAGTTTAAAAACCAGCCACCGAAACTAGGCTCTAGTTTGAAAAACCCACTTCAGCTTTACATCGAGGTTTATCCGATGGTATGAATAAAGTGCGAGGAGCAGTTGAACTGTGCTGTTGATGGCACAGTAACCACTGCATCAGAACTCAGTGTCAATGAATGCTAATGCGCTGGACAAGTAGCTCCATTAATCACCGTGCGGGTACCTAATCCTGTCCTCGGCATCTCCAGCGCAAAATCTTGATGAACTATGCAGGAATATTATGCAGGAATATTGAGGAATATTGAGGAATATCGATACACTAAGTACATAACTAATTCAATCTCGATGTCCTCTTCCAGCCTCCTGGTAGGTTCTTGGCATTTGACCATCAAACTAAACATAAAATTGAGCCAGCCAGAATCGAGTAATTACTGATTTACATGGCCGCTTCTATTTTGCTTCCTGGGTGGGCAGCACTACGCAGCCCTGGTACCTGGGGAGTGCTGCCCAGCTGCGAGGGCCAATAATGTTTTTAAAAGAGTATTAAATTCCTTTTTTTTAAAAAGACTTTAACATAACGGTAATGCAATTCACTCATAATGGATAAGATTAAGGTTCAATTCCTTTAGGTCTTAAATATAAAAATTTTCAGTAAAGGGTTTTATAGACTAGTGATGGGCAGCCTGGCAGGAGTAGCCTGCGTAGCGCCGGACTCTGCTGCCCCTACGGAGAAAGAGCGTGCTGTAACTGGTAGAACGTCTGTACAACTACTGCGGAGCAAAAGTACGGTACTCCAAGTCGCCCTGGTTAGATTTGTCAATGTCAGTAAAGCTACCACCACTGATGTCGTTGTGCGTTGCCTTGGTGACATTCACTTCGACAGGGACAGGTGTAGGCATGTTGTCACTTCTGGAGAGAAAGCTGATCTTTCCAGACCTTGCCGCCCCTCGGTCATGCGATTCTGGACTAAGGACCCAAGGTCCACGACGTTGTGAGTGAGGGATGATTTTACGGATCGACGCAGAGACATTCGGGAATTCAGCCTATGAGTTTAACGGTTAGACTACGAGAGACGTATACAAACCTGAATGAACATTTACATTGCCAACACAGAATTTGCGTATACTAGAAAAATTAATTGAGTACTCGTCCTCAAAGCGGAACAAAAACTTACATTTTGCAATGGTGAAATAAAGCGCAATGAATGACAAGTTGGGCAAAGAAACAGTAAACCACTAGGGAAAAAAATAATAAATCAATGGTTCAGCCCGGGAAATAATCCAATCTTCGAGTCGAGATCTCACTGCTACAGATACGGCTATAGTAGCGACACTATCAGAAGCAGTTATGAATATGAAGTTGCCGATGATATCTTAGTAATTCGCTTACGCTGTAATCGAACCTGTTTCCAGGGTGTAAAGAATCAATGAATCGATTACACTGTGCAGGCTGAGAAAACGAATCAGTCTTGGATCGTAGGTTAGAACGCGTTTTTCATACGTGCTAAGTTGTCCTCGGTTTTGCTTCAGGATAATCTACAACCACATATGAGCAGTTGAACATGAAATATTCAGAGAAAAATCTCACTGTCATGATGCCAACAATCAAAATGTCAACAACACAGGAAAGCATCATTCCGGTTGTGAAAACCCACTGACATAGCAGACCGCGATGAGAGCAATTCACATACAAATAAGTTAACTCACTCCGATTTCATGTTTAAATTTCTCGAAGCTTTTTGTTTTTATCATGAAGACAGTCGTGACTACAAGGAGTGAAGGAGTGTGCATCAGATATGAAGCGTTGGACTACTAGGGAGATCGGAGAAAGAACATTACCTGTAGCTGCAACTAAGAAAACAGTTTGTATCCACTGTTCTTTGTATTTTCCACCCAAATAGCTAGGCTTACCTACACGAAAGGTCGCGAACACCATCTGATTTTGATTTAACATGATACAATTTTGGGCTGTCAGTGAGCGAAAGGTGCTAACAATAGGTGCAGTTATCCAATAGTTGCCACCGCTGACTGGACATCATCGTTAGTTCCAACGACAAGGGCTATACTGATAGGAGCGATTTACAGCGAAAGATTCTCCACGAGTAGACACTAAAAGCATGACCATCAATTTACTTTCCTCTGATCGCAAGAACGGCGATGCGGCGGACCTTTGTGCAACAAACGTCAAAATTCCCTGATTATGTACATATTAGAAAGTGATAGATGAAGATAGTGCTGAATTCACGGTGATCAGAATTGTGAGCTGAGCGCAAGAAATCCTGTGAATTAGAGAGTCTGGTAGTGGCATAAAACAAGCGCTTACTGCCATCGTCCTAGTAGCGTAAAATGAGCGTGGAATATTGAAAGAGGAGGTAGGTAGGGGACGGACGTTGGTATGAAATCTGCACGGGTGCAGGCCCCAGTGATAAACCATATCCAAGCACTGTTCCACAAGAGTATTGAATGTAGAAGATCAAAGACACTATTATCGGATGCGGTGACTCAAAATAATGCGAAGAAAAACGCAGGCCAAGCGACGACGTACAGAAATGTGGCGACCTTGGGGCAAATATCAGTATTGAGAAAGTAAGGCTTGGGGATACTCACAAGAAGCCTCATACGCCATGTATCGGATGGATTTGGAGAGCGGAAATAGACAGCGGTTTGTGCGAGCAAAAACTAAAAGGAAAAAAATTTCCATCGTCAATAGAGGAGAAGTTTGACGCGAGCGACGCGCCAAGGCTGCTTCAAACATACACCAAAGCGAGAGGAAAACCGACAATGATCGCTCAAGCGAAGAGTTTGTTGACATGGCGAAGATAAAGGTCAAACGAATATGAGGTCTCATAATACATATGTAAGCGAAATCTAATCTAGCGCCGAGAGCGATAGGGCGTAGCGGGCCGGGTTTTAGACAAACGCTCAACGGTTATTCCTTCACAGATTCAAGTTTCACACCGTCGAGTGGGTCCGGGCATGTAGACAACGTAGGAGACATTGAGCGGCAGCTGTTTCAAAGTTGTGTGCACTGGTGAGGTCTACAATGGTGAAGTTGGGGACATGGGATTGGGCAGAGGATTGGGCAGAGGATTGGAGAGATGCCGAGACGGAGAAGGGGAAGGAGGGCTGAGGTAACGGACAAGGTGCATGCGAAGACTGTACGAGTTATGGAGGAAGTAGGATACGGGTTTTTTCATAAGAACATCAGCGATTATATTCATTGAAGGAAGGGGAACCGAGGCGTAGGGTAAACTCACGTGTACAGATGTACCCGGATTGCCTAGTACCACGACACGGGTGTTTGCTTGATAGATGCCGTTTTGTGCTGGGGATCTTTAGCTGTGGTTTATCGGAGACATTGTATGTATTTGGTCTGTCAGAGTTATTCAACGACGAGGAATGTTGGTGTATCGGAAGCCGTAAGTATGTCGTCGTCGGAATCATTATCGTTTTGAGTCCATTCCTACCATTTCGCTCTTGCAGGCTACATCAACGAAAGGAAAAACCGCAAAATTAGCGCACACCCCAGACCCTTTCCAAAAACCAAGTTTCGAATACAGTACTCTTATATACCAAATAAAGCATACTACACACGCTACGTATTCAAGGCCCTCCCACACGCCCTCACGTACATGCCACATATGTCCCTATACCATGTCCCACCTTATCCGACAGCTCTGATACTGTCTCTAGGAAAAGCCCAATGCCGAGCAAACAACAAGATCTCTGGCAATGATAATGGGAATACACGGAGCGAAGGAAGATGGGGACGAGGGCAAATGTAAGGAGTGTGTGACGAGGGTGAGCTTAAAGGTGAGCTCGAAGCTGCTGCCGTCGTGGCCACGGGCTATGAAGACAGAGTAAGGATATTGCGAGGATGGAAGAAAAATACTGAGAGAGGGACGGGGAGGGAAAGGTAGTAACGAGAACGTTTGAGACTGTACTGTACCTGCTGTACCGGCAGGCACAGAGGACGCCTTGGCCTAGAAGGGTGTGGATAAGATAGGGACTTGAAGGCGAGGTCGGGTACGTGTATGGGAGGTCAAAAATCCTGTAAACAAACGAGATAACATAAGTCAGAACTTGAACGCGAACGCAAGGAAAGAAACAAAAAAGAATAAGCCTAATTAGAACTAACAAGAGAATATTAGTGGTAACATCCTTCAACGTTCAACATTCAACTTCAACGTTCAACGCCGGCCACTCGACTTTCAACTATCATGAATCTACGTTGCAAACAAATAAGAAAACCGAAGCTAAACACTCACATAAGTACCCAGTAGTGTTCCAACTAGCGATGACATCGTTATTGGTACCCTCTTGAAGAACAAGACGACCTGAAAAGTCACGCACTCTCAACGAGTCCCTCGGCACAATGTGTAGAGCATATATATGCATTCAGATTCAATGATCCAGAAGATAATAGGGATCATCAAAAGGTATACCGGAATGTAATACGCGTACTGGACAAGTACTATTGTCCATGAATCGATACCGCGGGAGTGGAGGGTGATTGAGAGCAATAAGGGCGAGATGGGAACGCGCGAAGAGGGTGGATCCGGTGGATGTCGATGAGAGTTGGAGTGATGGAGAAGAGGCGTAAGGAGAGACTGAACCAAGAACAAATTGAAATAGAGACGCCGATTGCACCTGTGAGGACGGGTTTGGGAAAATAAGCAAGAAATAAGTGTCCTGAGGGTGGTTGACGTCGAAGCCTGGTGGTCAAGATACGCCGGAAAAAGAAATCATGGAACCACGCACGAAGTACTCTGTCTGGGCCTGAGCGCTGAGCAACCCCACGACAATAACCCGTCCGATTGGAAATGAAATGTAAGTGAGGTTGAAGTGAGGCGTATGCGGCCATGGCTGAAAGTAGTTTTGGCGTTATCTAATTTGTTCTTTCTGATCGAAATGTTATGGGGAATAGACGTCTAGACGTTGAGCTTGAAACTGTAAATCATGGAATGTCATGCTGGTTTCATTGTCGGATGAAGATACCAACAGTCTGTTGATACAGATTTGAGTAAAGTTTTGCTTAGGAGTTTGAGCTTACCTGCATCGAGCAAGTTGAGCATCGTTTCAAGGATAACAGAGGGCAGAAGCGGTTTTGTGATTCCAAGGACCTCGATGAGGTGTGGGAGATATCGAGAGACAACAGTCCAGCAGGCTTGCTTATACGGATCACGTGGAACCCCTCATTCTTAATCTCAGATCTCAAGCGTCCGAATAGAGCACTCTAGGGGCCTAGCATCCGAATAAGTTTCATTATGTTTACTAGTGCCGACTAGTGTCTGCCGAACTGTCCTTGATTAAAGGCAGCTATGTTGGATATCACAAGATATCAGTATCATTGTTATGATTGATCAAGCTCATAGTTATCTCACACTCATTATTGACACATACTTACACTACTTATTTCCTATCACCCCATTACCAGTATATAAGCAGTAGCTAGATATACGCTACCTTATCCGATTGCCCCTCTCTCAGTGCTGTAGGGGGCAAACGGAATATATTGTGCTTTTCACTCTATTCTGCCATTGTGCTATATATTATCCCAAGTGGTAATATCGTGTTCTATTTTATTATCCAACAAGCTATGCTTTGTCGGGGTTCTGTGTTGTTGTTGCAGTTAGAGCAGCGTAGTAAGAGAAACTAGAGCTGAATCTCGGAATGGTTTATTGCATGATTGGGGTACGAGTCCCGTCCGCGTCAAGATAAATCTCATTCAGATCTTGACAGCTAACTGCAAAGCTGTCCTAAGAGCATTCAGTTGCATTCAGTTGCCTCCAAAATATATCTATATTTGTCATCTGAACTTTTCGCAAATGACACCTAGGTTTTGCAGTTAGCTGGAATAGGCAAGAAAAGAACGAATGAAGGAAAACTTTTGAAAATTGGTGATCAGTTTAAGACGATCTTGAGAAACCGCCAACCAGTTTCTGGACAAAAGAAACGTCCTTCGGCGGAGGTCGAAGTTATCTGCACTGGAGAGATGAGAAATAGATACTGTCAACTCAGTAGCTGTCAACGTTCAGTAGCTTGGCTCCGGTACAGAGGACTTTACATGCCCAACGCGTGTACATCAGCTTTCGCAACTCCCCGCTGGTTCTCTTAACTTTGTTATTTGGGTATTTACTGTAGGTATGCGAAAGGTGCTATAAAACAACCTAACAAAAACACTACCGCACCTAACCAGACTATCGATATGTAAGGGAGCGAGGGCGGGTTGTCAGAGATTCCCCAGGGAAAGCTTGTAATATCGGATGTACGCGCGCGACTGCTCCAGGTTCAAGACTGTAGCGCTAACGTGGGTAACTAAGCTTAGACAACTCTTAGAACTAAGTCGAGAGAAGCCTAGTTGGGGGTACGAGTGTACGAGGGAACCAGGTGTGTATGTCCAAATCAATTAACCAAAACCAAAACCAATACAACGAAACTAAGATTCTCCTAGGCAAACTCTGGCTCTAGCTAGAATAGTAATCTCGAGGTTTGTCAACAACCCTAGGCAAACTCTGGCACTAGCTGCTGTGACGCCGTAAAGTCCTCGACCAAACTCTGGGCCAAGCTACGATATTGTGAGTGAACTTAATCACTAGGAACTCGTACCACAATCTTAGTGGCTCGTCTAACTTCGTGAAGAAGTCAACTAAGGAACCCTCACTCTGGAGCCAATAATCCCTTACTAGAAGCCGTCCCCTCTAAGGAAGCAACTAGATTTGAGTTGATCTGGAGTTCGAGAGAACTCTACACACTTAAATTCGATCAAGATATAAATGGGCTTTGCGAAGCGCGTGAAGTTTATTACTTTCTTAAGATAACCAAGTCAGGAGGCGTCACGCTACTGATCCCGTGGGGACGTTCTACGGAGCACTGGTCTTAGCAGTCAAGTCGAGGGCAAGAAACTTGTCTTATTGAATAAATATATCTGGCTTATATACTGAGTAGAGAGAGTTTAATACGAAAAAATAGATGAAACAGATACGGAGAGAGACGGAAAGAGAGTGGAACAGAGGAATCTGGCTCGGAAAGGAAACTCCAGCCTATATATGGTACACACAATAAAGAAATAGTCCATTCTTGGGTATATATCAGAGGTAAAATATGATTTCGTGAGGATTAACATAGTTTTAGAGTGTTTTGATCCGAGCGAGGTTTCTCCGATTACTCCACAATTCTCCGGGGTCAGGAGTACCTTTACGCTTCATGATCACTCCGCCCGGTTTCCCTTGGGTGAGTTTCATTCTATTCCTCGGATAGTTCTG
>JADNRY010000851.1:0-23913 GCA_015501585.1 Rhodocollybia butyracea
TGCCACTCTCCCCGCACCTCGACAACCAAAAGATCGCACTCGTACCGTCTCCATGCTTTCAACTTCATCTTCCTCGGCCGCCATTTCCTCACTGGCCCACATTCCCGCCACACGTCCGCCCAGCCCCCAGCGTCTCTCTGTCATATTTCCGCACCAAGTCATCCTCAGTTTCACACTGCCGGCGTACATTCACTGCTTCCTCCCCCTTACTTATCGAACCATCTCGCCACATTGGCTCATCGCACACCACTACGGGAAAGTTATGACCGTATCAGCAGGGCCAAACTCGAGGCTCGAAGATGACATAGCTTTTGATTGTTTCCGTGGGTTTCATCGATTCAACTGCAGAATTACCATTGACTTACTTCGTAGGCGTATCATAATACCGACAGTACATACCCATTCGTAAAAGATCTACATCTCTTTCTCCGCTAATTTATTGTGTTTGCAAGTAGGAGAACTACGTTTTACTTCGAGACTAGCCGCTGAAAACACGCGGTCACCAACGTGTTTACAGCTATCTTTCCTTGAAGTTGCTTACTTTGCTGGCTCACATCACGCTCGCTCTACCTTTTCGCGGATCTACAGATGTTCATAAAGAGGAGTTGTGCAAGATTGTTTGCTTTGCATCTGTATCCAGATTGGCAAAGGCTGCACTATATACGAGATACCAAACACAACATTTCTATCCTTAAGAGGATGTCACTGTAAACTACTGTAATGTTGAGCGTCTTTTCTTCAATTCTGAAGATACCGTTCAATGGTCGACTTGACCCGAGGGTCTGCACCTTTCAGAATATTGAGAAGCTGTGTCTACGAATCAAAGAAGTGGGACAGCCTATGTTAGATCTCTTACTTCCATACATGGAATTGCAAGTGCTCACCCAATACTTCTCTTCGAGTTTCAGCCCCTTCTCACTCATCGAAAAATCACTCGGTTCAATAACCTCTCCAAATGAAACATATCCCCCCTTGAGTTTCCCCTCCTCCCCAGCACCACCAACCGCGGCGTAAACAAGCTGTCTCCCGCCCTCTTCTGTTGACAGGGCCAAGAACCTTTCCATTAGGTAGTCAAAGAACGCCATGAACCCTGAAAAACCCTTTCGGAATCCACTATAGCAGTAACCTGGATTGACAACATTGACGACGATAGAAGGGCTGTTGGGAAGGTGGCTTGCAATGCGCGCACGAAGAAGACGCTGAGGACTATTCGAATCGTTGATTAGCTATATATATCGTTCAAAAGATACTCCTGATGTATGCGCACGTTTAGAGTCAAAATAGTGCATTTGCTCAGGCCTTACCAGTCAGTCAGCCAGCAGCGCCTTGAAATAAGCCGTCTACACTTACACTTGGTTATGATAATCAACGCTTGACAACGCATCAATCATATTCGGCTGGTTTGCGAACCTTTCACTTTCGCCATCAGCCATACCAGACATGAAGTGCACGTCGCTTGAAACGAATACAATTCTGGGGATTGTATGGTGCTTCTCGGCAGTCTCGATGATATACGGCAAGAGTAACAAGGTGTGGAGAGATGGAGATATGTTGTTAGTTTGAGAGCTATTACGAAGTTAAGTAGATGAGATTATAGCGTCGGATAAAGACTTACACAGGAGTGTAACCATCTGCCGTTTTCTCGTAGGAACTCTTCCCCATGATACCGGCATTCTCTACCAATACATCGAGTCGCCCTCCTTCACGCTCGAACCTGTCCGCAAACTCGCGTACCGAGGCAAAACTATTCAGGTCAAGCGACCACGCTTCAGCGTTAGTGTATCCAGTATCTTTCGAGAGCTCTAAGTTACAGTTGTATTGTGAGCCCCTATCCTGTGAATAGAACATCAAAATCAAAACGTACGAGCGAGGGCAACATTGCCTTTTTCCAGACTTCGGCAAGCGATGATCAAGCGGGTGGGGTTCATGGTAGCAAAGTGCTTCGCAGCCTCGAACCCAAGACCAGTGTTTCCCCAGTGATGACAACAGTTTTCCCCGAAAGGTCGACTTTTTGGACTGGTTTGATTGTTTGATATTGCTCGCGGATGAACCTCCACATAGTAAGTTTGCCCATTGTGAGTAGCTTGAGGGTTTGTGGTTAACGATGTATATGAGACTTTATGCATTAATTTATGTCCAGTATAATGCCGATGACGCGTAAGTGATGCCGGGAGGATTTGGGGATTTGAAGTTTTTGAGGAGTCATTCCTGAATCCTGAAAGAGCAGCCCCTCCATAATCAGTGCAACACCTGAACCCAGCCAGATCAACATTGAGCCTGGGCCAGTCATTGGCAAAAACGAGTACAATACGTTTATTAGTCAACGACTTTTCTTCACTATTATTACACTAACTACAAGACGGCTATGCGCAGAATGACGGTTAGGCGCCTGCCACGTGGCGGCGTAACGCGCTACACCATCTCTTCGTTTCTCTTCATTTCTCTTCATTTCTTACGAGTTTACCTTTTCAAAAATGTGGCTTACGGACGGACAGAGTAAGAAAATTACAACTCTGCATGTTCGAAATCCCGACCTTTTTATACAGAAATTGGTGTCGCCCTCACCACCTTTGGAGCCCTCTTCATGCTCCTCGGTGTAATGCTCTTCTTTGACGGCGCACTTTTAGCTCTTGGGAACGTTCGTGCTCAGGTTTCGTTCTAATATTTACGCTTTAACCAATATCTTATAGATCCTCTTCGTCTCTGGTCTCACTCTCATCATTGGTCCTCGCAAGACGTTCTACTTTTTTGCGCGTCGAGAGAAACTTCGCGGGACGATATGCTTTTTGGGTGGAATACTCATGGTTTTCTTCAAATGGCCGTTTTTTGGAATGATAGTAGAGACATTTGGGTTTTTGAATCTATTTGGGTACGTGTCATGCTATTCTATCCAATCATTCTCACTCATTTTTGACTCAGAGACTTTTTCCCTGTTGTGATAACGTTCATGCGCCAACTACCATTCATTGGTACACTACTTTCGCTTCCAGGAGTTCGCACAGTAAGGGCCCTCGTCCCTGCCTGTTTTGATATGACTTTGGCTGATAGAACTCTACAGATCGTAGACAAGATTTCAGGATCTCGAACATCCGCTGTATAATCATTCAGAATGCACTTGTTTTTTCTACGTCACGTCTATAAGCCACGCACGCCCTCGAATCCTTATGCAACTCGCCACCAGTCACTCGGCCTCAAATGCCCCCCAAACCCTTTTTAACAGAATCTCCAGTAGTGCTTTGGAACCAGGAGTTTCTGTGATACACCATACACCGCGAGAATTTTTGTCCTTAGAAGGTGGCGATTCAACCTCAACTGGCGCCGGTAAGACAACCGAATCCTTGTATCCATGAGAGGCTCGCTCTAGCTCCGCTTGTACTTCTGCTCTATTAGCACCTGGCGCATAGTACGGGTCTTCACGCCTATCGACTACTACCATCCCACGAGTTATTTCTCCGGTACTGCAAGAATCATGTAAATTAACGTGCAGCGGCTTAAAGCAAGCGCTTACCACTCGATGTCAAAAATTCTGCGGGCTGCTTTCCATCCAGTAGCATATGTCTCTTTCATGGTTGGTGGATTTTGGGTTGCACACCATACAGCTACAATGTCGTGCAACTGCATAGCATCACTCCCAAACTGTTTCATGATACGACGGGTATGACTCAAGAACGCAGATGTAAAGTGAGTTATGGGTATTTGAGAAAGTTCAGGTGAATCAAAAGATGAATCAACGCGCTCTTTGTACATTTGGAACGGGAGCTGATGAGGAGTGGTTATGTCCAATGGAAGCAGTAGAAATCGATCTAAAGGGAAAGGGAAGGCATAAGGTGTTTCTGGACTAAGAAGCTCTCGCGCTGCGTATGGGTCTGCAAAAAAGTTGACTGGAAAGTTTTGGTCAGGAATAGGGTCGAACAAAATCTCGATGCTTACACTCTGCTACAGGACTGGTGTTGCCAGGAACGTCCAATGCACCTCCCATGCAAATTATTCGTCCAACATGCGTGGCCACTAGCTCACTATCTCGACGCATCATTTTGGCAAGATTCGTGAGAGGCCCAATTGCGATGTATGTAACACTACGAGTTTCACGCTCTCTGAGAAGCCTTAGTGCCACCTCAGTACCAGATTCTTTGCTATACTCTAATTGTTCTGGGATAGAAGTAATGTTTAAATCGGGATGTCGTTCGTTGATTTCACCAAGACCGTCCCTATAAAAGAATCAACTTGTGCTCATGTTCACAAGAACCTAAACAGACCTTCCATGGAAATAGGTAGCACTATGCAGTGCGCCTTCGAGCGGGCCATCGCTTCCTCTGCAGATAATGGTTTTTATAGCATTAAAAAAGTTTGGAAATCGGATAGCATCGTGGGGATGGAGATCCAAGTGCCTTCGTATGGCTTGATATGATTTGAGAACATTGGCACTGAAAAACAATAAATAAATGATAAGCAGCCGGCGGTAGCAGAATTTTCATTCAGAGCTCACTATGCAGAGTCCAAATCAGTATTTCCTGTACAACATGAGTGCGTTCTTTGAAGAAATTTAGTCACAACAAACCATAGGACACAATGATCGCTAAGATCTCGAGCTCTGGAGAGGAAAGGGCGAACAATCTGAACAGGGTCAGTACTATGATATATGAGCGCTTGAATAACTTACAAGGCAATTATATCGTCTACGCCTGGGTCAGTGTCAAATATCACGGGGATCCTTGAGATGAGTGTCATAAAGGAAGGTTGGGCCTCTCACGTGCATGTGGCAAAGCGTTCTCTATCGATCGTATGTACATGAAGTTTTGTTTTGCGATCCGTCACGCACACAGTGGTACTGCCTTTATGAAAAGTCGTCGTCCTTGGCTTTTGATTACCCCGTGACGGTGTCCAGTTACAGACGTATATACGTGTTTCCGTAACTAAAAAGCTGAAAAGAAGTAGACAGGTTCAGACAGGCTGAATTTGTTTTAGATCTGGAGTCACATCTATGATGGTGATTTATGAGTCTGTACAAACGCCGCCAATTCGCTGTCGTTCCTCCTGAAGCCAGGTACCAATATTTTTTTGTGACGGATCGTTTAAGGTTTGTTTCCCAAGCCTACTCGACATAGTTTACAGCGACAGACATCGACGGAGTCGTCGGTGGAGATATCAGCTCCATTTCTAGTTTAAATCACCTCTTGTCATGGGTTCCATCTCGTATCTTTCCAAAATAAATTCTTCGAGTTACCAGCCCCACCGCTCCAAATCGTCAGGATAGATATAATCGTGTAAACTGGGGTGGGATTCTCTGGACCTCTGCCTGTGATTGTTCAAAGCTCTTTCGAGCTAAATCCCTGTGACGACCTTCAATAATTTCTCTTGGTTTCCGCTTTTCTATACGTTGCATAGTGCGGGATTACAGTATCGAACTCGCCTCGTCGGGCCGTCTCAACAGAGTGAACTCGCATCAAGCTAAAACTTTAAAAGTACGGAAGGAAAGAACTTGAAAGAAAGAAAGAATTACGACAGAAAAAGCCAAGACCGCTCAACCGAAATGTTCTGTGATAAACCTCTGTGATCCGGGTCTACAGCTTCCATTGCCATATGCAGTGTACTTGACTTGTTTGAGCGGAATGGAATATCGCCGCTGTTCAAACATACTCTCCGACTTCGATTTGTTTCCAACGTGTGCAGGAGTGTTCAGGCCAGTCACTTATGTAGATAGAACGACTCTAGGCGATGTGACAATAAATCGACTATTGTATTAAGTCCACCAGGTCCAGGTACATAATAGTAAGTTCATGCACTATGTTGTGTTATTAAGATTGACGACGTCGTTGGCAACGTCGTGAGCCGATTCTGTATTCAAAATTCTCTTGTTATCCTTGTGTATTAGATCAAATACCTATCTCCCAGCAAAACTGGGACGTGTTTTGTACCTCAACGACACTGCAGTAGTCTCCTTTGAGCGTTAATTTTACGTGGGACACCTAATAAGCGGCTCCGTCCTCTAGCGGGGTCCCAGGACACCATGGGAGAGAGGCAGTGAGCTCGACCTAAAGTACAAAGGACAACTCTCTCAGAGAGTAGCTTGCGGTGCCGGGTGACGGTGGCAGATGCTGGAATGCTGGAATGCTGCACATTCGAAACCGTGGGTAATTCGGGACTGGAATTTCAAACTTCAGCCCAGAGCTCAAGTGAGCATCTTGATTCTGATGAACTTGTCGTTAGCGCGTCAGCCTCTGTCAGCCTTGGTGAGCTCGATTGGATGGGTTGATTATGAACTTTTCTTTCTTTTGCATACTGCTACGTATCGCCATTAATTACTGTTCGCAGATTCATCCAAGTTATGATAATCTGGGGACGCTGCGGCACTTGGGACCCACAAGTGTTTTCAGCGATCCTTATTGTACTTGGTATTTGCTGAACAATACATGATATCACTGCGTAAACTACGTTTAAAGATCAATCACTTGCGGACCTTATCAAATCCTTACTCTAGGTAGATCTCCCGTTGTGATGGACTCAGGACTACTCAGGAGTCAGCTGGTTCTAACAGGTTCTAACCCAATTTTCACTTCTGTTGTTTTTTTGCTCAAAGTCTCAGTTTCGCCACCGCCCTGTTCGGGCTAAGGAGTTAGCCATATAAGTAGCAATAGATAGCTGGATAGTTAGGAGTTGGGTGGCTGATAAAAGAATTTCAATGATCCAAGTCAATAGGTAGCAAAGAGCTTTTGGATACGCAGAAACGCAACTTGACTCTGATCTTGAAACGTTGACAGAAACGCCAAAGTCCGGAAAAAATGGAATTTCCATATTAAGGAAAGCTCATGCGCGCCGTTCCCGAAACCTTTGAAAGTTGAAACACTTGCGCATCAAAACCATCATATATCAGTAATACTAAGTGTAACATCTTACTCCACGTTCTGAGCGTCCGACGGCTCGCTTTAGTTATCCCATTCATTACAGGTCCCCGTCGTGCTAACTTGATGAGACTCTCTATACTTAACACTTTACAATCGCAGTGCACAGTGTGCCTCTTCTCCTGTACGTTTGGGGCAACCAGCTTCTGCAATGTCGCCACTTGGAGAAACTTTGCTTCAATGAGCCTTTGACACTAAATTTCGGGGTTGTGATACTCGCCGCCGCATCTAGTAACTCAGCCGGCAACATGCAGAGATCTGAGATTCGCGACTCCATTGGAAGATCGACTTGTTTTTCTGTGCAAATCGTCCTAGTTACTTTCTCAGGACACCAATTGATTGCACAGTATTTTTACGTATAACATATGTTCTTGGCTATTTCTCCTTCGCTGAGCTCTCCCAAAAGCAAGTAAAAACGAACACAGTGACAGACCAAGGTCAGGGGAGACAAATGCAGCTTTAACAAGAGCAGAATCCAAATTTTTAAATATTTTATTTTATTTATCTCAAATAATAATTTGAATGAATTGATGCACGTGTTCGTGTACGACATAGCGGAATTTACGTGAATTTATAGAACATACTTAAATTCTCCTTCATAAGCGGCACAAATAACCTTTTCGTCTCTCCCGTTCTGAACTTTAACTTTACCTCTTTATCTTGACTCTGATACAGCAGAGCTGAAGTGGCGACAATGCCCCGCGTGCACTCCAAAACTAATGAAGAGCTTGAAGATATAAACGCGTAAGTGACCCTTGTCTACATCTGCAATGGTAGCTAAAAAGTCCCTGCAGTTGTTCGACCCCGAATCAGGGTCACTCTAAAAAGAGGCATGTCTGCCCAACTTGCGACCGCTGCTTTACGACTAGTGGCCACCTAGCGCGCCATTCCAGGGTTCATACAGGAGAAAAAAACCATAAATGTCCTTTCCCTGGCTGTGAGACTCGATGTTCCAGACAGGACAATCTACAGCAACAGTGGGTTTTTCTACGTTTGATTACAGCTTTTTTTTCTGATTCCCATTAGCTATCGGATCCATTTGTCTCCCGGCTCTCGTAGAACGTCTTCACGTTCTTCGGCTTCTCGGCGAGGAAAACGCACGAATAATTCCGATGCCGACCAGCCTCCACTTTCGCCTCCTCCTCTTGTACAGGCCACCATTTCACCCTCCCTATCTCCTCCGCCTTTGGAGGCTGCACGTAGAGCTCCGGAGTATAGTCCACCTCCAGACTCTCCGCCGCCACTGGCTCATGCCACAATCTATCCCCGGGCGTCTCCAGTGTCTAGCGGTGAATCGTCTCCACAAGCCCCATATCCATCGGCATCTTCCTCATTTACTCCTAATCTATCCATGACTCCGCCACCTTTGGCTCAGGCAAACTCCCCTGCTCCCTCATACGCATTTCGTTCTAGTACAGTAGCATACCAGGAGCAATCTGGTAACAATTCTGCATATACTTATAGTCAAAATAGTCCTACCGCCTCAGAAACATACTCTTCAGATGGATATCAGTTCAACCTCCCTCGCATAGAGGCTCTTTCTTCACAGGCCAATTCACCGGCCCTTTCCGGATCATCGATTTCTAGTCGTCATTCCATATCGCACATTTCGCATTCTCAGTCTCAACGTGCCTATCCTCGTATGCTCTCTTCGATGAGCAGTAAGCCCAGTACGGGACCACCATCTCCTGCCTCCCATTCAGGACCTCCCACTCCGACTGGATATTACGATGGTGATAGTACCCACTCCTCACCTTACGATCAAGGTGTCTCTGCCTCCTCATCTGACTCAGCTCACTCGGTAATTCTGGCGCCCTCACTAAGCCGTTATACTCCACCGCCATCGGGTCCGGTTCTCGCTCCCATTCAGAGCTTTTCGTCGCATGACTCTACGGACGCATTGTCACGTCCTACGGGAGTACGTATTACCAATGAACAGTACGATCGCAAATCCCCTCCTCGCAGCGATTATGATCGTTATTCACATTACGAGACGCGGTATGCAGCTGATGAGCCTCGCTATGGCCGTCTGTATGGACTGGCTCAAGGAAGGTCTGATCTATCGCCAGTTCATAACTACATGCCTCACCAACCTTCTCCGATGTATCACGACATGTATAACGGTGGGAATGTCAGTCTCAACCATGGAGCCTGGAAATCCGAGCATCTTACTGGCAGAGGTATGAAGAGCATCAATGCCTTAGTGCAATAGGGTGTGTTATATTTTCCTTGCAGAATGTATTGGGTGGGATCTGTTGTGTAATGGCATTCTTTGATTTTACAGTTACAATTTTTCATACTAATTTCTATCGTCATCATACCGCATCCCCATTGATTGTTGTTCGTGTTTCATGTGTCGCATTCCCTCCATACCTAGAGTTCTTATAATCGCTTCAAATGTATATCACTGTAGAGCATACATACTACTTATTCTATGTAAATAAATCTTAACAATGTACTTCCAAGCCCCTCGAGGATAGGTCCCGAATATGAATCGACACGCCTTGCGGGAGAAGGGTAGATTCGTTGATTTTCTAGTCTGTCTACCAGACACGGGGAACGGCTGCATTCCCAGTCAATATCATATCATAGATATCATGAATAGTCGATCTGAGGGGTTTTCTACTGACGTGCATGATGCAAGTTCACTAATGTCCTTTTTAGGACTTTCTAGGCCACTATTTTGGCTGGTTTTTTTTATTGACTAGATGACAGCATATGACAAGCCCACCCGAAGAGCAACATTCATTCGGAATTAAATGAAAATTCGCAGATGGATAGACCGATTGGTGGAATACTCGATGTTCACAAAACATGGGAACTTTGGGGAACGAACGCCCTCGCTGATCAAAACATGGCAGAACATGATGTCGAGGGGTTGTTCAACTCATGGGAATCGGAGAAGCAGATATGCTTCTAGAAACAACACGGCATTGCCCGCGAGGCCAGGTAGAAATCATCGTTCAAGAAGATTTATTCCAGCGTCAACGAGCTAATAGGTTTCCAACGATAGTAGGAATTCGGAAAAACGGTCGCCTCAACCATCATCATTTTGCCCAGACAGTGGCAAATCACTCTTGGCCTTTTCATGCGCCTGCGTCGTTAATTTCGAAAGACTCACGAAAGCTTCAAGTAAGCTTGGTACTACAAAAGGCCCTCGCCCTTCCTTCTCAATAACCTTGAGCTCCTTCAGCGCAGCACTTGTTCTCCTTTGCTCACTCTTTATCTCACGTTCAATCGCGCGCAGCTGGAATAGTTTCTCATCTGAAAGAAATTGAAATTAGCACATAATTGAAAGGTACAAAGCCTTACCAGAACTGACGTCCGCAATCAATCCAGGATCGGAAGTGTCTTGCTGCCTTGCTTCTCCTATACCGTTGACCTTCGTGTGCGCCTGAAACACAGCAAGCATTGGCTTCAATACCGTATCTTCGACTCCCATCTTTCGCAGTTCATCCAGAATGATTTGTTGTCTATTGTAACCGGCGCTAAGCTCTTCGCGCAACCTGATAAGTTCATATGAGAGCTTGGCCGTATGGGCATCATCGCTTCTATACTTCATCTTCGACAGGTGCGATTGGCCGCTACTCGCCTCTGATGAGGAATATCTGGGCTTAGAAAGCGATTGTGACTCGATGACGCGAGGTTTGAAGGAAAATTTAAATGGCATTGAAAAAGCATCATCTTTGGGATGCTCTGAGAGTGTTTGCTGATTTTGGCGGGGGAGGTTGTACGATGGACGGGAGCTTCGGCCGCTTCCAAGCCCGAAGCTTGCATTGGAAGTAAATCCATGCGAATCTGAGTCCAAAGGCTGAGAATTCTTTGAGGGCCGAAACGACGGCAGAAGCGAATCGATACCTTGCGCGCCATGCGAGAGCGAGCGCGCGCGCTTTGTTCCTTTGTTTAGAGGAGTAGTTGCAACCTATTTCACGTAAGCAACGTAGCTTTGCAAGGAAAAATACAGGATACGATTACGTTTGGGATGACTTTCATAGGGCTCTTGGGCAACGGGACTTGTTCCACGACCTGCATACCGTTTGTCAGTAGGTGGATAGTCCTGAGAGGAAAGAGCGAAACAGTTTATGTAAGAAAGACACCAGACAAAAAAGCACTTGAGATCTAGCCTACGTAGTACGGCGATCAAATAGGGTAAAAAAACAACAAAGAATCGTAACACGTGGAAGCAAAGAGCAGAAAACTGTTCATACCGGTTTGTTCAAGCTAGCAGAAGTTGTCAGATGAATATTTGAAAGGCTGGGACTTTTCCAACCCGAACTAGAACAAATTGACTATCGCATAACGGTTATAGTAGAAACAGAAAAATTTCTCGAAGAGCTTACATTTGCAGACGCAGACCTCTTATGGATGTTGTCTTTTGGGTCAGGACCAGCAACCTCATTCGCGTTCGTCACCTCATTCATGGTGGTAGTGGTTGAATCCTTGGGTTTTTTGGGAAATGGTACATTTTTAAGGGAGCCCAGCTGAGGGGAATTATTTATACCTAGATAAGCTGTTGAATAAACACGGTGGACAAACTGTAAGGTTAGATCTCTCGGCAGTTGTCTAGCAATTCAGTCAACGAAGCTTTCGAACAAGACCTTAGCTACGATACATACGGTAGATTTTGCGGGGAAGTTCTCCAGTGTGCTGGTGGGGGGAGGAGTTTGGTGTCCAGTGTTGAGAGTAGAGTTGTTGGATTCTCGGTGATCAGGGAGAGCTGGAGTACGCGATTTGGATGGTTCTTGGCTGATATCTGACCGAGATATAATGAGTACAATGTCATAAGTCAGCTTCTAATTACCTCTAGTCCAGGTTCCCCCCGTGTCGTTTTCTTTTCCTCTCGCTCGGGGTTGCTGTCTAGTAGAAGCGTTGGACGTAGTTTTCGGATTTAAAACACCGTGGCGCACTCTCTAACTTGGTATTCTATTCCGATACTGCATAAAACAAGTCAGATATCAGACCTCTCTACGAAAAGACGCGCACACGCACATTGAAAGACCGCATAAACGTTCTGGGTCGGTCTTCAAGATTGAGGACGGCGAGGTTGGTTTGAATTTCATTTCCAAGGATCTGTGAAGGGTCTAGAGAGAGTTTGAGCGACGCGATAGAATTAGAGACAAAGGCGTACGCCATCTTTATGAGCGAGCCAGGAGAATTCTACGCGTCCTGGGCCGGTCACTTTGATGTTATCCGACGCAGGTTGGTCAAGCTTCAATGTCAAGCAGTCCTCTCGGATCACAGTGATAATGTATTCAAAAGATCCTTCTGTTAAGAGTGCTTTTGCGCCGCCATAACTGAGAGTTAGACTCAAGGAGATTAACATGGTGGTAAGAAAAGAGCTGTTTCCCTCGTTAAGTTCCATAAATGGCAATAATATAGTTGAAGTTCGGCTGTTTCTCGGCCTGTGACAGCGCTTAAGCACTAAGCGCTAAAGTCATGTGACTGTGTGACAGGCTCAATTTGTCAGCTGTACAGTTCGCGGACATTTCGTACCAGCTCGACCAGCGACAACTCTTCAAAAAAAATGGCAGAATCACTGAGATTCCTTGGTTCTCTTACTGGCCACAAAGGATGGGTTACAGCCATCGCTACTTCCTCTGAGAACCCGGACATGATCCTCACCGCTTCCAGAGGTATTTGTCAATATTTCGGATCCGTGTTTTGGCTCTAATTTCTCAGTAAAGATAAAACTATCATTGTCTGGCAACTTACCCGAGACGATGATTCGTATGGCTACCCAAAACGTATTCTTCAAGGCCACAACCACTTTGTGTCTGACGTTGTCATCTCCTCTGATGGCCAATTCGCACTTTCTTCCTCCTGGGACCACACATTGCGTCTCTGGGATTTGAACACTGGCCTCACAACGCGTCGTTTTGTTGGCCACACTTCCGATGTCTTATCTGTTAGCTTCAGTGCCGACAACCGACAAATCGTTTCTGGTTCGCGTGACAAGACGATCAAACTTTGGAATACTCTTGGAGAGTGCAAATACGACATCAAGGATGACGGTCACTCCGAATGGTACGTCAGGCGTAAGTACTTGGTTAATAGTTTCAACTAAGCTTCGTTCAGGGTTTCTTGCGTCCGTTTCAGCCCCAATGTTATGAACCCAGTGATTGTATCGTGTGGTTGGGACAAGGTTGTCAAGGTGCCTATTCGTTCTTTTTCCCCCTTAGTATGATATCATATATATTTGCTACTTCAGAGGGTTTTTACCCTATGAGACCAACTTTCCACCAAGATCTCTGACTACATCCATTTCATCTCTTCCGAGTACTTACCTCTTCCCATGTTAGGTCTGGGAACTTTCTAAATTCAAGCTCAAAACCAACCACTACGGCCACACCGGTTACATTAACACAGTATCAGTCTCACCTGACGGTTCGCTCGCTGCTTCCGGTGGCAAGGATGGTATCACTATGCTCTGGGATCTCAATGAGGGCAAGCACCTCTACTCCCTCGAGGCTGGTGACATTGTCAACGCCCTGGTTTTCTCTCCCAACCGATACTGGCTCTGCGCAGCCACTGCTAGCTGTGTCAAAATTTTCGACCTTGAAAGCAAGTGAGTATTCTTTTGTATCGATTCTTCGTGCGATGTTTGACATTTTTGAAGGTCCATCGTCGATGAACTTAAGCCAGCTTATGCTGAGGAAGGTGGCCGACAGCCCGAATGTGTCTCCATTGCCTGGTCTGCTGATGGTCAGACTCTGTTTGCTGGTTTCACTGATAACGCTCTCCGGGTCTGGACTGTCTCTTCATAGTTTGGTATATTATTATCACTCTGTTTTTACGCCAAAGCCATATGACATTTCCAAACTACTGCTCGTTCTGCAAATTACGATACCTACCCAATGGCCATTGCTTCGGGTGCAGCACTAAGTGAACCTTTAGAAACTCCACGAGTAGCAGCATTGATGTAGAAGTCAAATAGATCCTTCGATTCTGGCTTTAAACGAATGAATTTTTCCTTCAGTCGAGCCGCCTGTATCTTGAACTGATCTGGACCAAAATTGGGATTAAGATCGCGTAGCCCATAATTCGCTGCGGACTCGAGAGCCATGTTGAGCAGCTCGAGAATGTATCCGTTGATAGGATCAACCGAGAGAGCCTGTAGAAGCAAGGTCAAGAAATGATCACCACACGGACAAAGAGATACTTGCTTCGTGGTACTTAATAATGGCCTGGTCAAGATCGTCTAAGAGATGGTATACCAAGCCAAGAAACCCTAGGGCAAGAGCATGTCGAGGATCAAGAAGTAATACTTTTTGATATGCCTCTTTAGCTTGCTCGTATTGCCTGAACAAAAAACCAGTTAAAAATTCACGTAAAATCGTACGAATAGAATCTTACTTCAGTTTTCGATGACAAGTTCCTAAATTGACATAAGTAGTCGTCCATGAGTGCTGCGAGCTTTGTGTTACTTCGGCTAAATCAAGTGCACGTTGGAAGAGCGTCACAGCTTCTTCGTAGCTGGGAGAGTTGTCAAGTTTAATACCTTAGATGAGATCACGAGCACCTACTCTCCATGATTATAAGCCATAACACCTCGTTCATTCATCAACAATGGGTCCCCATCACACATTGAGTACGATGCGTTGAGCGCTTCGTCTGCTTGCTCATAGTTCGAGAGAGTTATCTGCTCCATGCCGACAAACATTAATGGGAGATGAGAACTATTATAGCGATGAGCCTGGATAAGCTCGCACCGCGTGAAAGAAGCCTACCCAGTGAACATCCTCGCGCAAGTCGAGTACGCCGTAACGGCATGATCATGCTCGCCTTCCATTGCAAATGTATGAGCAAAGGCGATCCACGCAGGACCAAATCTGGGATCCATTAGAGAGGTTTTGCTGTAAGGAAGAGGTCAGATTACCAGCGAAACAGCTCGGTTACACACGCAAACCTGAAGTATTGACGAGCTTGAGCCCATTTCCCGTTACTTAAATACCAAACACCAACAGCATACCAGCTAATGGGATTCTCCGGCTCACGGTCAACCATTTCATGAGCTAGTATGAAAAGCTTGGAATGGAGGTGCTTCAAGTGATACATGCAGGCAATGTGTAATGGTGTCGTTGCATTATGAATGGACACCAGCCCAAGGATCCTATCAACAATTCAGTAACAGCAAAAGAGCGTTAAGTCTTATTTACCGGGAGGTGATAACAAAACAGTCCGACCATCGAAAATTTGCGTAAAGAGCATCTGCAAAACTAAAGAGGACATCAGGATTATCCCCGAGTCCGTATTCTTCGACTAGCCGCTGGCGTGTGAGAGCATGCTCCTCTGCGTGCTTGTATTTCCGCAGTCGCGTCGTATATATCAGTTGAATGAAGGCGGCATCCTGTGGTGCTTGTGATGCGTATGCGAGACCTTGTACAAACTCCCATTCTGAAAAAGATCATCAAACGTTCAAGGACAAGAGTAACATGCTTACCTTCTTCTGGTGTCATCATCTCACCACTGATCAATTGTTCGAACGCATCGTAACATTTGACATCGAGAGCAAGAGCTTCCATGAAGCAGTTCTTGGCTTGATCGCCACGGTTTAATTTGAGCATCAAAAGACCTCGTAGATGGCACATTGAAGCCTCAATCTGAGTTGCGATATTAGACAAAAAAATGTACAACAAGCAGACAAGATTTACTTTGATACCTCCATCGATGTCAGGCATTGCAGGCTTGTTTTGTTCCAAGTCGCGAAATGGATTAGCTTCTCCTAGCATCTCGGTCGCATCTGACCAGTTGCCTTGACGGACCTGACGAACAGTGAGGACGTAAGAACTGTATAATTAGCAAAACTTCGCACCTGACATTGGGCAGCGAGATATCGACACGCAACGCTCATGTCAACGAGCCTCGAGATGTTTTCGTTACCATCTTGGTTACTTTCGATAATTCCAGTTGGACCCAAAGGCAAACGCCGGTACAGGAGCATTAAGCGGTAGATTATCGCGTTCTTTTCCTTTCCCTTTCGATGCAAGAGTCGATAAATCACCATTGTCAGGTTCAAGGGCGGTGTCGACGGATGTTTTGGAGGAGCTGTTGAGAAAGGACGTGTAAGCAGGCGTTCAGCACGCGAATACTGATGCCTGCATGAAATAAATCTGCGCGAGCCAAAACGCGTCATTTGGGTTGTCTAAAGTGAATTAGAGTGGCAATGGCTGGATAAAAACACGATGAAACATACTTGTCCAGCTCACAATTTTGTCGCCCCAGAAGGCTGCTGTTTCATACAAATGCTGCATTAGCGCGTCGTGCCTCCACAAGCGCATCCGATCTACCATTCCCCACTCGTATTCTTCCTCATCGTCTGCATCGTCGTCTGAATGTTGAAATATGCCTGTTGTGTCGTTTGCCAGCGGATGGGGCCTGTTAATGCTTTCTTTCGGCTTGCGCTGTCTGCGAGGCGAGGAGCGTAGAGGCGATGCATGCAGAATTGAGCGAGTTGGATCCAGGGAAATCGAGTGATTATTCGAAAAAGTGCTGGAATTTGCTTCGAGGAAAGAATCCACAAGGTTTTGTGGACCAAAAGAGAATGAAGAACCAAAAGAACCTCGATGACGAGACCCAGAAGGCGTTGGCAGATGAGGAACTGGCGGATCTCAAAACCGTTCGGAGGAGGAGTCTCCATGAAAGAATCCGGTCAACAATGAATTACGCAAGTAAACATCATTTCTTTCTTTTCTTCTCTCATCAACATGTCGGCTACAACCGCCCATTCGTTCAACAAGGTCCTCAGTAAACCCAAGTTTTCGTCAAAATCGAGATCCACCAACGTTGAAGTCGATGATGATTCAAATCTGAAGAAATTGCGCCGAATGATTCTTGTGGAAGGAATTCCTTCGTCTGCTGCAAGTATTGATCCCACCAGCTATTGTTTTTTGCTCATCTTTGTCTAGGATCCTACTTTACGGCCTCGTATATGGAAAATTCTTCTTCGAGTCAACGACGTCTCTGCCAATACCTATCTCCAATATGTCTCTCGAGGGCCTTGCGAAGTCCGAGAGAAAATTCGGAACGATACCTTCAGGTACGCTAATAGTCTTTTCGCCAGATCCACGACTTAATTCTCCATTAAGGACTCTGGCAACTGATCGAGGATTCAAAGAACGAGTGCGCCGAGGACATGCTTGTTCGTTTATTGGATGCCTTTGTATGGCGGAATCATGGTAAGCTATCTCTACCTTCATACCCTGCTAGGTCTTCATCTGCATGCAGATACACATGATTTGGACCAACTGGGTTTCACTTATGTGCAAGGAATGAATGTCTTGGCGGCTCCTTTCCTGTATACTATGCCCTCCGAACTCGAGGCATTTTTCTGTTTTTCTAAGTTTATCGAAGAATCATGTCCCCTTTATGTTCAAACCTACTCTGGAGGGTGTACATCGCGGTCTAAGAGTTGGTCTACATATGCCCCCTTTGCTCCTTGTCCTAAATTAATTTCTCAAGCTTCTGGATAAATGCCTCAAGATTGTTGACCCCGAGCTTTATGCTCACCTACGATCAAAAAATCTATCCGCAGAAATCTATGCATTTCCTTGTACGACTTTTCTCCCTCCCCGTATAAGATGCTAACCTTTTCATCAGCTATCCTGACTTTATGTGCATGTACACCCCCACTTGACCAGGTCTTACAATTATGGGACTTTTTACTCGCCTTTGGTGTACACCTCAATGTTCTATGTGTTATTGCTCAACTCCTTCTCATACGAGATGAAGTAATGAGTTCTTCCAGGTCAGTCACTAGTTCTAGATTTGGGCCAGGGGTTGACTCCTTCCGTAGCCCTATGCGTCTCCTACGGACATTCCCTCCTCTAGAAGCCTTGCCGGTCATTGGAATCGCTGTTACGCTTGTCCGAGATCTTCCTCCAGAATTGTACGACGAACTCGTCAAACATCCCTATTTAGTGAGATAAAATGTAGCGCTATACGTATGTTTTGTACCATAATGATATGTCGTGTATGTTTGTAAATTATTTTGTGTGCACGGGACCAGGCGCGTCTCTGCTATGAACTTTACTCCTTTCATTTCCTCTGGTGCTTCAAGCAGGCTTCACTATGTCCTTGTTCGAAAAGTGGAATCGGCACCTTCACCTCAAGTTGTTGATGATATTGTTGTTGCAGAAATGAAGTCTTTAATACAGAAGTTGGCTGACAACGTGTCTCCAGTGAGTATCGGACATTCTCAAAATTGAATAAAGCCAATTGTTCCAGACGACGTGCAAGGAATATCTTATAGTTCTGCTATACTGTATCACTGCTTCAACTGCACCGCTACCTACTTTGGACAGCGTTTTGCCCTCTTGCAGTTAATCTTGCGGAAGCCGGACACAGCGTCTCTGAGAAGCGTATAGGTCAACAGCTCGCAAATCTCTCGATCCTCCTGATCTTTTGTCTAAATACTAAGTTCCAGGCTACCTTTTTTTGCGCCCAGGTGTTGCCAGCGTGTCATGAGCTTCAGCTTATGCTCGTAAATACTTTGCGTAAAGTACGAAGCACATCTCACTATCGTTTATCATCTATGTCCAACTATCGGTATGATAGGACTTGGAATCATCTCGACTGCCAAAAATCTGCCTTGCATTGGACCATCTAATCCAATGTCCTTCCGAAGATGTCATTCCCGCAATCGAGTCTCGTCTTCGCGATCTTCTGGCGCATAACTCGTCAGTAAGGTGCTACCACTCCCTGGTTGGCCCTAATCTCATTCCATCCTAGACCTCAAGTCCGGCGGAGAGCACTGCTGGCATCTAAAGCACTATCTTTCCACGACTCTGATCTTATGAATAGAATTCAACAAGACGTCACAAGAAGAGTTCGGGATCTTGAACCGGATGTTTGTAACGCGGCGTTGATTGTTGCTTATCGACTTTGTGAGGTATGCACTGAGCTATGACTGTACCCTCTCAATGACATCTACCGAGTAGATCAACGACTCAGCGCGTGCTCAAATTCAAGACGCAGTGAATGAACTGTTATACGCGACTTGGTCGAAAAAATTATGATAGAAGAGAACGAAGAATAATCATCCGGTTACTACCCAGTCTGCGGACTCTTGGGTGAGTTCAAGCTGGCCTACTTGACATCTAAACTAAATCTATCGACAGGCTTACAGACTCCAATCTTCCTCTCTTGAATGAGATCATTCAACACGCATTTCTTCGCAAAGACTACGGTTAGTTCAAGTCTTGTTGGCTGCATGGCTGATCCAACATCCTTCTAGTTCTTCTTCGTTCCGCTTTTCTGTCTTTACCTGGAGCACTATCCATCTCTAGTACAGGATCCCCTATCTCCCATATTCGCTCTCTGCTTACGTCGCGGAACCTAACGAGAACTATTTATTCCTAACCTGCTTGGAATGCCTTGACCCCAAGACTTGGGCGGGTACAATCGCAGAATTCCCTGCAGTCCTAGAACAATGGGAGGTTGAGCATATTATGAGATATTTAGACTCCTCGGACTCCGGTCTACGCAAAAAGGTTTGTGTGCATACTTGGGTTATGCTGTCGCTGTAGCTGATCTTATCGGTGTGTAGGTTATGAACATACTGAACATGGTGGATAAAAATATCACTTTCTTCGTATTACATGGGTACATTGAAGAATTTACCGAATGTACCTGTTGATTTGAAGCCAGAGTCTGCGCTTCGATTGCTTCAGGTATTAGAAGTTCAAGCAGGATCAGATCCGGAACACTATGCACAGGGCGTCATGAATTTACTGGGTGAAATTGATCCCCTCAATCCATCTGGTCGCGTCCTTGAGCATGCGATCGAAATGGTTTTTGACACATATCCGCCAGTGTAATTCATCTTCACTTTATTTCGTGGCACTGTCACTCATGTATCCAATCTAGCTTCGAAAGATTTCCGGAGAGAAGCATCCGCCCATATGCTCAAGTCATTATCGGAGATAAATCGCCAGCTAGGTCCCACAACAATGGTAATAATGGCTGCTCTGGCTTGCGAGAGCAGCGGCCAAGATTCGTCTTCTTCTTCTCCGTGCGGCATCATGAAAGGAATATCCTCCCGGATTGCATTCCTGTCCATGTAAGTGCCTCACTTATACTATTTAAATGCCACGCTTATGTACTTCTCAGCACCCGTTCAGGATGCATGCCTACTCGCTATGGTCAGGGTTGCTGCAGATTGTGAAGACGTTCAACAGGAGACTGTGGCTACTGTGTCGAAATTGAAAGAAGCATCGGGAGGCACATCAAACGGGTGAGCTATATCAAGCGTACCGTACCAAGCACATATTGATGCTACTCTCGTCAGCGATGTGAGCAATTTCTTCAACTTTGTTTCAAAACAGGAGGCGCTCGCCAAGGTCGTTCATAGTGCGCGCTCCTCGACTGTAGGGCTTTATTTCTTCCTTGATATTCACTTGATGAATCAAAAATTCAGCTTCCTGACTTTTTAGAAGCGCTACAAAAGTATCAATTCAGTGATAACATGCATCCAGATTTTGACCAAGGTTCCCCAAACCAATCTTCCAAATCAAACTCAAACTCTTTATCCGTTAATAAGCTCCGATATGCAGCATATGATGCGCCTATCCCTACGCCACGGCTACAAGGACGGAGGCCTTCCAACAGCGATTATAGCTCAGACCTTTCCGGCCATGGATCTCCACATAGCATTGATTCACCCGTGCTTGTTGCGGGCGGAGAATTAACCCTAGCAGCTTCAACTGCAGAGTTTGAAAGCGAAATGTCTGCAACAATAAGTGCCAAGACCACCCTTGCAAGAGGCCCTGAAGTGGTGAGTCCAGTCGTGGACCATTCACGAATATTTATTCAGAATTGAAGTACAACAGCCTACTCGCAACGATCTTATTGCGTTTGATTTGCCATTCGTCTCTGATCTCCCAGGTGCACATAAATCTCAATTGCTAGATGGTTCATTATATGAGCCGAGCTTCGAGAGTACTTGGGAAGCTCTTGAAGAACGAGCTCGTGGATGGTATGAAGGGTCGATCGACCAACTGTTACGAAGCATGCAAGTAATGGATCCGCCCAACGTAAATATGAGCGTTATCGAGTCATCTTTACCGCCCTTTCCTGGTGAGTGAGGCATTTGCTAACAGACCTGTGATATTAACGAGGCACCCCTTCCACAAGGAGAGTTGAAGGTCATGATCAAATTTAAACCTCATATATCACAGTCGTCGTGTGTAGCTCTGCGGCTCAAAGAAAATGAGGACGAAAGCTGCTTGTGGACGTTGCGCGGACGGGGACTGTTGTTTGCAACAGTAAAGAATATTTTAAAGGACTGAGAGTGAACATTTTATCGATTGACTTTTTTTTTTTTCTTGACTTTTCGAGGATTATGTGGAATCTAGATAGTATAATTGTGAAACTATCATGGTTTTTGACAAGCTTTTGAATGACATGAAGCATTTGTGAGAGTTAATGATTTCGGTCCAAGACAAGGGCCGGAATGGACTGTGTGGGAGCTTGGCATGTCTTATATAAGGGCGAAATTTTTCTTTCTCTCCCCCTCTAACGTTCTTGAGGTATTACCTCCACAAGCTACCTACACGATTCTATGAGTCCACCTTATTCCTGGTTTGTTCATGGGGCATAACCTTTGTGCAGCACTTATTGATGTTACTTATAGCTCAACACAACTGGTTAAAATTCTCTCCGGACCACTTGCTTTCCTCCTCTTCGACACGGACCGTCCTCCTTAGGACCAGCACTATATTTTCCTCGCCTTCATCTCTTTTTCTATCTCATGGGATAATTGCACTTCGAAAACTTGAAATCTGGTCGTCGGTCGCCAGAGATTGTGCATAGACTTTTGTACATAACATTATCTGTTAACATATAAAACCAACACTCCAAAACAAAAACCGGAAAACAAAAAAACAGCACTCCACCCACAATGCATACTCTCAAAAATCCATTGTCTTTCCGCCCTTCAAGCAGGCCGACGTCACCGGCGCCCCCTTCTCGCCCGGACTCCGGTATCGGTATGGAACGCTCAAAGCCTCTCACAAAGTTGTCTTTGAATAACTTGCGACGAGCTTCTCCAGCGCCATTACCTAGTCCACCGCTTGCTCCCCTGATCCAAGATGGATCTTACCTGGAAATGCTTAGTCTCAAGCTAAGCGAAGCAGTTTCCAAAGCCGTCGCTCAGCCTTTCGGATCGCCAGCTGTGAGCGATGTCATAGGGGGCAAACGGCCTATTCCTATTGGACGCGGAAGTGCCCTGGGCGCCCTTATCATATCGTATGTGACTTGAATTTGGTCATTCATATAATTATTTACATGTTTATTCTAGTGAACTCAAGTCAGCGAATGGAAACCCTCATTTGCATAGAGCGATCGTTCGCTCTCTGCAGAGGCCTTTGTCTGTACTTTTCAGTAACCTCTCGACCATGATGGTCCCATTATTGTCCTCTCCTGCATTCCTTACTCCCTCCGCTCCCACAACGCAATCGCCTAATTCTAATGCTGTTCAATTGCACGCCCTTGCGATCGCCGCCCTCGCTGGCGAATTACTGGAGGCGTTTGACGATCTCCACCTTGGGTTCGATAACGACGCTCGCGGAGATGGTTTAAAAGCCATCCGCGAGGGCCTCGTTTCCTTGGTACACAGGGTTGTCAACCCTCTCATAGGTGGGATCAGGAACGAACTTGTTCCTGTTTTAGATGCTCTTGAGCTTTCAAATCCTGCCAAAGTGATACCAGGAAGTAAACATGGCTTGCTTCATAGTTCTATTGTCACCCTCCAGTCAATCATTCCTGTCTACACGCAAGCTTTGAAACGCTACACTTCATCCCGAACGGCTCAAAATTTGCTGGCTCCGTTTGTCATCTCGTTGGTATGGCGAACTATGGTAGCAATATGCCACCGCCCTGCTACGACTTCTTCTCCGCCTTCGTCTCCTGTACCTCAAATGAGGAAACGTCGAGGTTCGCCGTCGGCCACCCCACCACTCACACCTCCGCCCACTCGTTTTACCATTAAACTTCCTTCTTCCCGTCCTCCATCGCCACCAGTGGCCGCACCGGTTCTTCCGCTTTCTCCAGCTGCTGATGTACGTGCACTCGTTGACCTGTTTATCACACTTCCTGTTCCTGTGGCGGATACTGAAGGCGGGCGTCTCGCCAGAGAGGCTGTGGACGAAGCATTAAACGGCTTGCGCGCGCTGGCTGATCTGTTTGACATGGTTACTCATCTGATCAGGGCGAATGATGGGCTGGTCGAAGACAAAGCCCTTGTCGAAGATAAAACCCTTGAACTGCAACGGCTCACCGAAAAAATTCCGACCCTCATTGCTTTGCCGATATTGCTGCGAGCTCAGGGATTGGATATTCACTCAGAGACCGTTCTTGGGCTTTCTGAAGAGGACTATCGAAACAGTTGCCTGACAGGTTTCGGGCGTGCAGATGAATGCGGTACGTTAGTTGGTATGCGTGTTTATGAATACCTTTGCACTTCTGAACCTATTCGGAGCGTACTATTGGCCTGGTTAGAGATGGAAATAATCGACGAATGACTATGTACATACATTTAATATCACTTCACATCCTCGGATTTATTTAGTTCCAAGTTTATGTTTCAGTCAGATTGCTTTGCCTGTTGTTCCGGATTGTTTTATCACATATGTGCAATTATACCTATTTGCTGTTTTGAGGTCAAAGCTGTAGTTTGTGAGTGACATCGGTCCGAAGTTCCGAAGAGATCGATATTTGCTTTCTGAGGCCTGAGTCCTGACACCATTAAGAATGCGAACCGTACTTGCTCAACGTATAGCTGTAAGTGTCACTGTTTCATAATATTGTATTTTTAAAGACCGACAGTTTATCAAGTAGAACCGATACGCTACAATCAAGGCAGAAAATTCTGCAGGAGGGGCTGGACGTCGATATTGGCAGCTCTGCGTCCTGCAGGAATTCTGGGCCTCTAACCCACAAAAACCAGGAGACAATGAACCCCTTGAAACTCCTTCGGAATCCGTAATGGCGTCTTTGTGCCCTACAACATAATCTCACA
>JADNRY010000852.1:0-23881 GCA_015501585.1 Rhodocollybia butyracea
ACCATTCCATTAATGCGATACATGTTGGTCTCTGGGCGATCGCATTCAACTCGAAACTGTGCACCCTTTCCACTCGCACAATCCGCTGCACTCTTCAGATGATTGAGCCCTACCACTGCATTCCTACTCTTCAAATTCGTCTCTCCATCTAGATTCTTCGTTTCGACGTAGGCGACATTATCAGGATCGGAGTCGAGCAGATGAGGATATCGGCGGGAATGGGTTGGTCGTCGGATATACGGACGAAATCGCCTACGCGTAAATCTTCCAGAGGGTAGGAATCCAAAGATCGTCTGGGTCTGCGGCCGGTAGTTTTGGTTTCTTGCCTGGTAAGGGCAAGCCTCTAACAAACGTCCGGCTCTTTCCTCGTGTGCGATTGGCATTATTTACTCCACCCAACACTTGACAGACGCTCTGATTAACGCGCTTGTCAGCCTGATGTCTTCTGAAGTCTTCATACGCGTCTTTTAGTGCCGTGAGTGCAATGATAATGATCAGCGGGAGGATGACAACACCCGGCGAAATGGTGGCGAATTCAGGAAAGAACTGAAGGATTGCGATTCCGAGAAAGTATCTAGAGAGAATTCATTAGTACATATCAGTATCGGTATCAAATGAAGTGACTTTACATGTTGGCAACTCTCCGAAACTGTTCTAACAGATTCCTGGGTACAAAGGTGATGATCGTATACTTGCTCGAAATAACCTGGTTGCTCAAGTATACGTATTCCTTTTTCACCTTCTTTGGCCGGTTTGCGCTTCCAGTAATTCGCTTGAACAGTGACGGTGGCCGTGAATCATAATAACTTTCTGGTAAATCTTCGTTAACAAATATCGTACGTGGAGGACCAGGCGGCGGTTTCCGGGAAAAAAGGTCTTCGATTGAAAAGGATGTAAGCGTTGTGTAAAACGATAGGAAGCCTTGTTTCGCGGACTCGAGGCGAGTTGAAGGCGCAGTTGGCGACTTCGACTTGGAACCGGTAGCACTGACTTTCGTAGTACTAGCCATGGCCAGCAGCGTCGACGTGGTGGGAGTAATCAACTGCGAAGCCGCCTATGTGATTGATTTCTCCATCTCGGTTTCTCGGACTATCACAAATCCTATTACGAAGCATAGATGACTCATCACAAGCTTCAAAATAAATTATCCTTCCGAGCCGAAGACGCGGACTGACTATTATCCGTGTGAAACTCGGGGATCTGTCCGTTATGTCCAGTCATGCAAACCTTCACTATGTTGTAGCAACGTAGCAACTCCTCCCAAAACCTAATGCGCTCCTCAGATGTATTTTTTATTGTGCTGTACAGCTCCACCCGCAGTTTCGTTCAGTATTCCATCTAGAACACTGAAACAACGTGATATCGATATAGTAGGGCACCGAATGTATCGGACTTTCTTTCTTTTCCTTTTCCCGGTGGTACGGATCCGCTAGTGCTCTTAGTATACTGCGCGCGCAGCAGAAGCAGCACGCCCAATGTCAATGAAGGGCCATTCCAATTCTTCAGCTCTTGTTGTACACGGTTTAAGGCTTCAAATGCCTGAGTTGTGGTAGTTACGTCCTAAACCTGTGCTGGCGTCCTAACTCGGAGTCGATAAAGTATTTCAAGCTTGCTCATCAACGACAACAGCATAACTCCCAACACGATGGATCGTCGAAGACCCGCGGAAAGGGCGGCAAAGATAATTAAGCCCGAATTCGAACAAAGGCGTACTGTCGACTTGGACACTGCAAATTAACGTCTAACACATGGCCATTCTTACGACGCTGGTACTCCTGGTAATGGAACAAAAGTATCTCCGTATCCGTAACAGTCTCGTCGCATACAAGCCCTCGATGGCGAAGAGCAATACAAACTATGCCTGCCTTGCCTTGATCGTCCTCGCTCAAGTCAGGGCAATTAAAATATGTCAGGTGTACCAGAAGGGCCTTGCAGACCAAGGCACCCTCAACGTTCAACATTCAATATTCAACCTCCGTTCTACACGGATACGAAAACCAGTGGCATAATACAGCTGGTAGCCTTAGAGTAAATGCCAAGTGGATATGAGCTCCGAAAGCGGCTAATGCGCTTATCCGATTCTCCGTATTTTCATAGCTACAACTCCTGATACCATCTGTACAAGAAGAGATGTACAGCTCATAGCAGAACGGAAGACACTATCCTCAAGGAGACCAGGGCGTCGCTCTCGAAATTCAAGGATCCATGTTGCAACCGCTTGGCATACAAACTTGTCCCAGCTTAACTTCCTGCAACCATTATGGCTACGACCCCACCGCCTCATCCTCGAGCCCCTTTGTTAATATTTGTAGCACAGCCATTACATACTGAATACAAGGAAATAACAAAAATTCGAAATTTTAACCGACGACGAGCTCTTCTAGTGCGATTCCGTGGACGATCTTGCCAACGTTATGAAAGCGGAAGGGCGGAGCTTTCAAAAATTTCCGAGACGGAGAGCAAAGATATTGGAGCTTGTATGTTGTCCACCTCATCAAGCTTGGTACAGCAGCAAAAAGCCTTTTGTTGAGCAAGAGCAATTGTGTTAGTCATCAAGCAAAGCAGCGAGCCGCCCGAGAACGAAAGAAATGGTCAGGAAGTACGTGACAAAGCGATGTCACCCGGCAGATAGCAGGGCGAAAGCGCTTTAATCTGATCAAGGCCTAGCTTGAAGTTCCTGCGGTATGGTCTGGTACGGTGTTACTGGTGCTAGTAGGTGACACCGCTTGCGGTAAATCGAGTGATCGTACTTCTCGAGACTCCTTTGGCAGCCACTCTGACAGTTCCGGGCGCGCCAGAGGATTGTTATCCTGCAGCAGCTGCGAAAAGTCTTTCAACTGTCTGAGGCCAGTCGGATGCAGTCTTGACGGAAAGAAGACGGAATACAGCCAGATATATTCGAATACCTTTCCGCAACTGAAACGGTCCGCTAGGAAAGGATTGTATGGACCTTTACTTTCGACCTCTATAGAATTGCTTAGCTCATAAGGAAAACATGCAAAGCAGGAATACAAAACAGGTGCCATATAGCCAATAGTACCAACCATGCACGTACTTGGACTTGATTCTTGACAGCAACGTCAAAGTCGGTTATGACAAGAGTAAAAGAGCCAGGGACCAAAAGAAGGTTACGGGGCTTTATGTCTCGATGGGCTACCGATAATGTTGTGTGTAGGAAGTTTAGGCCACGGGCCAAACCCTGACTTATCGGTAGCATATGACTGAGGAAAGCTTCGTCGAGTTCGTTAACTTTGTCGTAAAAGGAATGGTTCTGAATAGCATTGCAGGCGTCGGCCAAAACGATGAGCGCCGGGAGGAGAACATTGGCGAAAACCCCATCTTTGTAGCAGATATCGATGGATGTATAATGTTTGTCGGGTTTGGTCGTGATAAATCCCTTCAATAACTGTAAGTCAAGTCCTTGAACCTCTTTGGTAACGATATTGCCTTTTCGATAGACCAACTACGGAATCATCAGTTTGTGGCAGAGCGGAGATGTAGAGAACGTACCTTGCCCAGTCGTATAAGACTGGACTTCCCAGCTTCGCTTGTGGCTGCCCTCCCATTGTCCAGCTGTCCCTCTCCATCCTTCTTCTTCCGTTTCCGACTCCTATCTCCCGCATCATTCTCTTCATGTAGTCTTTTATCTCCTCTCTTTGAGTTGAGAGCTTGTTTCGCTTTTGCTGCTTTGATGATTGTTTGCGCGTACTCCGGGTCAAAAGAGACATTCCTGTCCGAGAAGTTGTATAAGATCGAGAGGAAGATGGGCGCATCGCGGCTATATCCAGACAGATCATAGATGTTGAACTTGTAATAAACCTGCAAGAAGTTTTATATGAGAGGTCATGTAGAAGCCAAGGCACATACCCTCGTCTGCTCCTTCCACATGTACGCGACTTTGGCTTTGTAGTCTTCATTCACGTGTAACAACGGGAGAATGATGGAAGTGCCAGTCTCGCTGGCAAACGTACTGACCAAATATGCGCCCTCCATAAGCAACTTTCCCAATCACTGACATCCGGAGAAAAGATTTTGCATAACCAGAGTGGGACAAAGCCTTTCCAGAGACAACAGTCCGATCGTGGCCGCAACTTCGCCTGTTTGTCGAGGGCACTTACATACACCGGGAGATCATGTGGTCATCGCTTTGTCGAAAAACGGCTGTGAAATGATAATATGTATAAAGAGCTCCAGTCCGACGGTAAGCACCTATTGCAAGTGTAGTTCGTCATCTACATCCTCGTGCGTTCGCGCCCGGAACGCTTTTGCGAGGTCACCAAAGAACTCAGTGACCATTACAGTTCCCTTTGCGCCGGCTTTTGCGTCTTAATAAAGTAATCTTGCTTGATCAATACCGCTCTGCATCAAGTGCACAAAATGTTTCGCGACTGCGTCAGAGAACGAGGAATCAACCACATCGGTATTGGAGTCGACGTTGAAGTATGGGCTTAATCCCGGCCAGACAGCCTCAATGGCATAGTAATCCTAAGGACGCGCACCATACACCGTACCTTGTAAGCTTCTTGAACGAAAATTTGAGAAAAATAGTACTTTTTGAGCGATCGTTCGAGTCTGAAGCGCCTCTTTCATCAGGTCCTCAACAGCCTTGGGACAATGATCGCTTTCAAAGATTTCATTATTTTCCCGATCCTCTTTGTTGAGTCGTTGACTGCTCCGAGAATGTACAGAAGATACCGGGGATAGTGGCGTGGTGAGATAGAGTTCCGCATAGAAGCAGGGCCGCGAAACGAGCTCAGCATTTGGCAAGCAAGAGACAATCTTCGCAATTAGGGGTACAACTGATAATGCCTTTGGAAGAGGCCGTGAGGTGTTGAAAGCGGCGACCATCTCCGGACTGGGTGTGTACAGCTGGAGTCTGGAGAAGTTGAAACCTCTTTCCTCCAGTTTCTTTTTTCAATGATTCCATGAAATCGTAGACCCCAGTATCCGGCGTGTAGGGCATGCTTAAAACATGAGATTCTCCCTTCGTTACGAGGAAAATGTCGATTGTTTTGTTGGGCATCATGGGAAAGGGTAGTCACAAGACCCAGGTTAAGACGATTTAGAGAACACAGTGTTAATAAAGGAAAGAAGAACTGGCGCTAAATTTAACATTGGGCGCCTATTTGTCTAACTTTCGTTGTGGTAAGCCACTCAGCTCACAACACCGTCGGCGGACACGCGGAAGGGATTTATTGGACGCCCGGTAATATATATACCACCTATCACAGTAAACGCATACCCGACGTTGAAGTTATAACAGCAACCACTCGTAGGAGTTAATATACAGACTCGGTGAGTGTCAATATATTTGTATTCCTAACTTATTCTCTGCTGCCGCCAGTTTCATCAGTAAGGCAGCCATCTAGATTTGTGAGTGAGTGATCTTCAACTTGCTGTCGGAGAATCAAAGTTACGATCACCTCTGGAGCCAGTGTCGCTGCAATTTTTTCAATGTCCAAGTTGAAGCGAATGATACAACCTTCCTGCGTAGCGGGATATCCGGGATATCCTAATTCCTGCGCCAACTTTTGACCGGGGTGTTCAATATCATCGTGGCTACCACCAGAAAATATCTTCCATCCAAGAGCATTGAGTTGTTCGACGCTGACTGGATGAGATGCATAGGTCGCAGAAGCGGGATCGGTGGGGATATGATACGCGCGGATGGGGGGCATCTTTGGTTACTCTGACAGTGGGGCAGCGACTTTATGAGGTCTCAGCCAGGAAAAGGTGATTTCCATTCATCTGGGGGGAAGAATTTAGTTGGTCGATGCTGGGGCACGATCATCCTACTTTGAATATGAAGAGTGACCGGTACCCGAGAGAGTTGTTGGTGTTGGATGGGGAAGAAAGTTGTGTTGATGTCGCAAAGGTAGCATTGCGTCGCCACAGCCGTTTCAAAACGCGCGCCTATGGGAGACAAGTTACAACAATTTGGCTGTCCGAGTCTGCGCTTCCGGTATCTTAGTTGATGCCATTTAAGTTCTGTACTACAGGATTAACCTAGGATTTCAAGGTTCTCCATGTCAAAACAGCAGTCAGTCAACACAAGGTCAACAGCATACTCACCTGAGAGTGTAAGGGTGTTACAGGAGTTGTAGAGGGTGCTTGTTGAGAGCAGAACAAGTGTCCAGACAAATAGTAGGATTCTTGGTTATTGTTACAGGAAAATATCTACAGTATTTATACTACAGAATATAATAAACCCTATAACAATGTATGAGTCTACTTGAGTCGTACTGCTAAACATAGTGCATATACATGTGCATAATGTACCCTAGAAGATGGAGTCCATATGGTAATTCTATAGGTAATGTTCATAGGTACTGCAGGGCAGTGTACAAGCTATGTATCATAAGACTAATAGTGAATGGCATAATTGACTACATCTATACGAACCTGCGTAGAGGCTGCATCTAGTGTTTGAGGGTGAGTTTCAACATAGCATATATCGACAGTTCATCAATCATATAGCAAGTGCATCTAGTTGACTCACATTACTGATTAGATACGACTCATAAGCGGTAATCTAGTTTCAACACTCCCCCTCGCTAAGAATTGTAGCTAAGAAGTATAATTTTTACTGACTTTAAATGGCATTATAGTTTATAGACATATTGCACAGTCTATGATGAATCAATTAAAGAGAATTCCAAGACTGTTATGGAATTTCTGAAATTTGACAAGTGCAAGGTTCTTCGTGAGAAGATCTGCGACATTATCATCAGTAGGAACATAGAAAAGTTCAATTTCCTTTGATTCAATGTGTTCTCTGATATAATGATATCATATATCAATATGCTTGGTTCTTCTTTCTTGTACAGGATTAGATCCCAGAAAGATTGATCCTTGATTATCACCACATAAGGGCAATACAGCGATAGTAATTCTGATCTCAGAAAAGAGAGACTTGAGCCACATGAGTTGTCTACACGAATCAGATAAAGCCATGTATTCAGCTTCAGTCAATGAGAGAGCAACTGTTTTCTGTTTGTGAGAAGTCCAGCAGATTGGACCTGTGGCAAGTTTGATAATCATCCCAGTATGGGATTTTCAATCATCTGGATCTGACGCCCAGTCAGAACCACAATAGGCTAAGAAGCCATGGTCAGATCTACCATCAAAGACAAGTACGTAAGTAGAAGTCCAATTAAGTAGCGCACAATGTAAAGTGCTTTGGCCAGATGGTCTGGGTTTGGATTCGCCGAATACTGTGAGAGTTTTATAACAGCATAAGTAATGTCGGGTTGGGTGCCTAGCATTAGATACAATAAAGATCCAATTATGCTTTGGAAGTGTTGTCTTAGTTTGGCATCTACATGACCAGTGTTTGCATGAGGAACCCAGGATGAAGGTAATGGGGTTGGGGTGGCTTTGGCGTCAGTCAATCCAAAATGTTCTATGACCTTTTGAAGGTAAGGTTGTTGGTCAAGTGTTAAGACACATTTGGAATGATCCTGTGTAATCCGCATTCCAAGGAACTCAGTTGGTTCTCCTACATCACGACATTCCCATAATTTCATAAACTCGTTTTTCTTTTTAAGAACAAGATCTTTGTCCTTGCCAAGAAAGAGTGCATCATCAACATAGATGATGGCAGTTACGGTTTTGCCATTTGATTTAAAGATGTATACACCAGCATCTGAAGAGCAGCGCTTAAATCCCAATTTTCCCATGGAGGCATTACATTCCTTCCACCAGGATAAGCTAGCTTGTTTCAGTCCGTATAATGCACAATGTAACCGCCATACTTTTGGTGTGCCTTCTTTAATGAAGTCTTTAGGTTGTTCCATGTAGATCTCTTCATCTAGCTTGCCATAAAGAAAAGCCTGTTTGACGTCAAGAGCCTGGATTTCCCAGTCCTCTAATGCAGCTAAAGCTAGGAGAGTTTGTACAGTTTCAAACCGGGCGACCGGTGAGAACAACTCATTATAATCCACACCTTCTACTTGTGAAAAACTGTAACGCCTACGGCATGTTCATTGCCGTTAGCGCCGATATTACATAATTAGTCTACTCTTATCCTCGTACCACATACTCGTTTTGGTCTATTTCTCTAATAGAACGAGATCTTGCTCATGGTCTGAGGCATTAAGAGTCAGGGCTCTTACACTTTTTTGAGCAACCTTGTCCTGAATAGGACTATTACAGCAATATGACCACACAACAGCACAACTCAAGCCATGACTCTGTCATGGCTCTGGCTTACTCTTTTCTTTCTCAAATCCTTTCTATGTTCCCTCATGATCCTCTCTCACACATCTCTGGGATCCTGGACTTCTCCTCCCAGGGAATTCAACAGCTGCTAGTCAACTTTAAGCAGCTCTGGGAACAACATGGTCTTTCAGTGGCTGGTAGGAATTTGGCAGAGGCAGTGGTGCAGGATTCAACATTAAGATGTTGCTGGGCAGTGAAGGAAGAAGGTTTCCAGGCAGAGGTCTGTTTTCAGATGATAGAGTCTATTAAGAGACTGGGAGAAGAGTTTGGGATGGAACTGTCCAAATCTCAAACACCACCTCCTGCTCTGAGTTCTCCATCACCTTTGACCGCTCCTACTGCCTCATCACCAACTCCCACACTCGCTTCAAATGCGTCAGACACGTCGAAATCATCTCCACATGCTCTGACATTGGTTTCACCATCCAAACCCACTCCCCCTTCACTTCAACTCCAACCAACCTCAGAGTTTGCACGGGAGGTGGCTGAACTGCGGAAAGCAGGCCGGAAACTCGAAGTATTCATGGATAAACATGTCACGGGGCTTGAACACACAGCTGGAGCACCGCCAGCTCGTGTTCATCTCTCAAACACTCCAACCGAGTGTACACCTGTGCCTTATGTTGCCCCTGTGACTGCTGTTCCACCAACAGGCCTTTGTAAACGTGTCAAACACAATGTGTATGGTGCGTTTGGTTCGCTCTTGCTTCGTTCAAGTTGTTGCCCATCCCAATCTGGTACACTCATGCCATCACCCTCACCCACTGAAACTCCCATCACCATATTTGTGCTCCCAATCAATGCTCCCATTCATGGCGCTGGAGATCTACTGTCTCCAATGTGCTACACCATCTCAATCTGGACTTAGTGTCAGCATCCAGAGAATCTGGCAATTTTCACAGGACACTTTCTCTTCTTCTGCACTTATGGAAATTGCCAGCATACTACATTGTACGTTACCTATTAGATGACTGTATGTTTCTCTTTGTTATGTTTTCCCTTTTCCATCTTTCTCTTTTGTTTTTTTTTTGGGTAAGATGGACCTGTGGGGTCAATCTAGGGGGCATGTGTAACGCCTACGGCATGTTCATTGCCGTTAGCGCCGATATTACATAATTAGTCTACTCTTATCCTTGTACCACATACTCGTTTCGGTCTATTTCTCTAATAGAACGAGATCTTGCTCATGGTCTGAGGCATTAAGAGTCAGGGCTCTTACAAAAACCTTTTGCTACGAGTCGGGCTTTATAGTGACCTTCAGATTTTTTAGTAAAAACCCATTGACAACAGATAGGTTTGCAACCTTTTGGTAGATCAACTACTTCAAAGACATTTTGTTTCTTCAAACCATCAATCTCATCTTTGCATGCTTGATCCCATTTCTTTCTTTCAGCAGATGGTAAATGACGATATGATGTTGGAGAAATCCAATTATCAGGATTATTCCTAGCAGCTGCGTGTTTAGCAGGTATCATTTCACTGTCAAGATCTGTGATAAAAGATGATTCTTCTAGAGAATCGGAGATTGCTTGCGAAAGAAGGTATTTTTGTAATTCAACTCCCCCTTCCTGAGCTAGTTTAGTCAGAAGTGCTTCCTCTTCTATGTCAGAATCCGGATTAGCGCCAGGTGGTGGCGGTGTGACCATACAGTCATCAGGATTCAATGGACGTGGTGGTGGAACTTGATCAGGAACTATATTGCGAGCAGGCACAAGTCCACATCTAGCATGTCCAAAGCGCTCAGCATGTTCTTCACGATCAGCTTGTCAGCTCCAAGTGCCAGGCATGGGTATCATGCCAGGGCGCAAGGGTGCACGGTGTTCTCTAGTGGGGTTCACACGTTTCCATGCTTCAATGTCTTCGGGACGGTAGCTGAATGGATTAGGATCAGGAGCAGGTGGTGAAGGGTCTCTTGCTTGAGGTGGAGGGGTGGGTGATCGAGATGGTACCAGAGCATTGGGATTTGGAGCATCATCATCACCAGGCAGATCTGGATCTGGGCCAGCTGGTGGACTGTGCGGTCCATTATCCGGTTCAGTAAACGGTTGTGGTTGATCTTCCGGGAATTCCGGATCAAATGGAATGTCTGCACCATTACCATTTGAAGGTTGCGAAGGTTTCACAGGCATGGGGGCAACAGGTATAGCGGGTTTTACTCCAGAATCAGATTTGGATTTGCACCATGGGAACCATTTCTCATAGAAAGTTGCTTGTGCAGCATGCACTATGGAATTATTGCTACACATGAATAGATATCCTTTGCTTCCTTGGTCATATCCAATGAAAGTCATTGCTTCAGAGTGTGGGGATTGTTTATTTTTTTGCTTGTCAATAGGAATAAAGACATAAGCGCCACAGCCAAAGGTTCTGAAGTATGAGACATCAGGCTTCTTTTTGAGAAAGCCTTCAATTGGTGTCTTCCAGTTCAATCAATGGATCGGTGTGCGGTTGTACACATGTACTCCTGTGGAATATGAAAATTGCCACCAGGACTCCGGGTAGAGATGTCCACGAGTCCGGATCCAAGTATACTTGGATCTGGCGCGCAAGTACCTGTGGCCCAAAAGCCTTGACTTGTGACCTGCGGAAGATCCGTGGGAAACGGATCTTTGACTCGCAGGTAATTTACCTGCGAGTTCGCAAGTACCTGCAGGTATTTGTGTATTTATGCCAAAGAGTGTACTAATAATCATTAGTAAAGTACTTACCTGTTTTATGATACATATCATTTATAAAACATTGTACTGTAACTGTCTACTATTATTTCATACTTAGTTATGAAGTAAATATGTACTCACAGAAAGGTTTTACATTGTAGACAGCTCACGGCGATGGGGCGCTTAAATTAGCGCCAAACGTCGTGAGCTGTCTACAACCTCAAACATATGTGCCAGTACTTGATAAGTACTATAATAAACATCATACTATGAATTACTGTAAGTTTTGAGTGTTAACTGACAAATATTGTTGCTTGTACTATAAATTTTGAGCACTAATTAACAAATGTATGGGTTTACATTGCTTGTACAAGTCATAAAAATACCCGCAAGTACCTGCAAGTCAGCTGAAATTCTCCAAAGTCTGACCTGTGACCTGCGCCGGACCCATGGGAAATGGATCCTGGGATCTGCGGGTCACATACTCGCAGGTTTTCCCACAGATCTTACCTGCGAGTACCTGTAGAGACCTGGACTCGTGGACATCTCTAACTCTGGGCAGCATGCATGGTGTCGCATGGCTTTGGATTTTTCCATGAGTGTATGGTTGATATGTTCCGCTCTACCATTCTGTTGATGAACATAAGGTTTGGACATTTGAATATCAATACCCTCAGACTTGAGAAAGGAAGTAAATTCCTTTGAGATAAGTTCTCCCCCTCGATCAATGCGGAAACGCACAAGTTTGCATCCAGTTTGTTTTTCAGCCCAAGATTTGAAATCCTTGAAGGCTTGAAACGCTTCTGATTTTTGTCGCAGCATGATCGAAGTAGCATGAGAAGAGCAGTCATCCAGCAGAGTGATCACAAATTTAAATTTATGATAAGATATGGATGGAATTTCAACCAAATCTGCATGAATTAAATCCATAGGATTAGATGCTCGTTTCTCGGACTTAGGATATGCTTTGGAGGCAGCCTTTCCAAGCGCGCAACCTTTGCATGGAGATTCTTTATCTGGTATCGACAACTTAGGTAGTCCATTGACATTTCCAGGAGCATTGCGTAATATGACATCACCGGGATGTGCAAAACGGTTATGCCAGGTGTTAAAATCATTAGGAGATGATATCATGCCTATCTCAGGTTTCACTACATCGGCCTTTAGCCAGTGAATATTATCCCTGTCATTATTGGGATATAAGGTCATGATTATTGAGTCATCATCCGCCTTACGAATAACTGATTTTTCAATGTTAATAGTTGTGTAACAACCCTGTCGTTTTAATAAACCAACAGATAGAAGTCGGTGTGTGCAATGCGGTTGGTAAAACACTGGGTGTAACTTAGTCATGAGGATTTTTCCTTTGCCATTGTCATGCCTTATGTAGACTGTTCCGGCACCTTCAATAAAGGTTGACGTTTGTTCGTCAGCAGTCTGGACAGGTATCGGATGTGTGAATTTTTTATAAGACACAAAGTCTTGCCAATAAGGGGTAAAATATCCAGATGCACCGGAATCAAGCAGCCATGTGTTAAATATCTGACTAAGGTTCTTATTCACACCATGCACATCATTAGAAACCATTTTATTTAATTTACCCTCGCTAGGAGGTACAGAGTTCAAGAAGCATGGAGAATGTGATACATAAGGTCCATTTGGACCGTTCAATATTCCAGCCATATTATTGAACATCTGTTGTAATGAGTGCAATTGGTCAGTGAATTTTTCCTTAAAACTATTAAGGGAAGCTTGCCAGAAAATAAGGCGCTCGTCTCCAGAGCCATACATTTCCTCGTCAATGTCCATTTCGAGTTTAGTCTGAGGCCAAAGGTGATCAGAGAGATCGACCTCTACTTCCTCGATCTTCATCCTGTCAAGGACAGAGTCATGGGAGGCTTCACGGAGGAAGCTGTCGTTAATGCGCGAGGCAAGGCAGGTGGCGAAATTAGAGACATTGGAAGTCTCCACTTCAGCCGATTCATGAGCCTTTTCTTTGCCTTTTCCTCCTTTCTTTCCGCGGCGTGTCTTTTTGTCTTTGTCGGAAGAAGAGGACGAGTCGTTGGAAGGTTTGCTTGCCGGGTAAGGCGCTCCCTTCTTAGTGTCCTTCTTCTTTTTCTGATCATTCCAAGAAGACTTGGAGTCAGATTGACGTTTGACGCCGGAGATGCGGGCCGCGAGAGAGGTAGCGTTGGATTGGCGGCGGCGGTACTTCGTCCTGAATGATCGGCATGATGTTGGACGGAGTAAGAAGGGTAGCATCTCGAGAAAGGATTGTCATTGCAAGACTATCCCATTGAGTAGGTAAGGTGGCCAAGAGAATCATAGCTTTTACCGGTTCAGGAAGAATGAGACCAGAGCCATCAAGGCGGGAGAAGGTGGAGTTTAAAGATGCTAGGGCAAGAGTAGGGTCGTTTCTTCCGTCGATTTGGAAGTTAATGGCCTCTTTGAAGATGCCAAAAATGCCGGCAGAGCCGGGTTTGCCGTAGATCTTTTTGATTTCTTCCCAAGTTTCGCTAGATTCAGTTTTTTAGGACAGTAGCCCTGATGTCATCAGGAAGTCGGAGGGCAATTAAGCCCATGGCTTGGTCGTCAAGACTGTCCCAGTCATCAATCTCTTTCTGCCGTTCAGCAGTGGTGGTCTCAACGTCTTCATTGGCCTTGTAAGTGCCAGCAGCGACTTCAGAGGCGCTTGCTTTGCGGAATGTTGGTTTGGGGCGAGGGATCCGTCCACATACAACAGACCAACAACGAGAAGCTCTAAGGAGCGCTGTCATTGAACTGGACCAGGAGGGGTAGTTAGCCCCATTGAGGAGAGGAACACTAGAGAGGTTTGAGAGAGACATGTTTGATAAGGTTCTAGAAAAAGTAGAGCAACAGTCAGTGACGTGCTTCCACAAGTTATGAACTCAGATCACAACAAACAGAGTCAGAAACCCTTGACAAGTGTTTTCAGTGTTGATCGCATATAATTATCCATCCATTTTCCATCCACTGATCCGATCATTCCAATTCGGACTCAGTCACTTAAGTTGATCAGAACACAAATAGGGTAACTGAATGCCAAGAATATGTGTTTCAGTCAACGTTCAGATGTGCTTTGCAGCACAATCAAACAGTATCCCTTCAGCATGTGAAGAACTTAAGGCAAGCAGCAGGTAGGTAATGTGTATGTACAATTATTCTATGAAGGCCAAGAACCCAATGATTGTTCGGAGTTTGCCAGCAGATGCAAATGAACGCTTTTATGGCTAAGAGCCATACATTTCCTCATAATTGTCGATGTCCATGTTGACTTTGGTCTGAGGCCAGAGGTGATCAGAGAGATCAACCTCTACTTCCTCGATCTTCATCCTGTCAAGGACAGAGTCATGGGAGCTTCACAGAGGAAGCTGTCGTTGATGCGCGAGGCAAGGCAGGTGGCGAAATTAGAGACATTGGAAGTCTCCACTTCAGCCGATTCATGAGCCTTTTTCTTTGCCTTTTCCTCCTTTCTTTCCACGGCGTGTCTTTTTGTCTTTGTCAGAAGAGGAGGATGAGTCATTGGAAGGTTTGCTGGCCGGGTAAGGTGCTCCTTCTTATTATCCTTCTTCTTCTTCTGATCATTCCAAGATGATTTGGAGTCAGACTGACATTTAACGCCGGAGATGCGGCCGCTAGTGAAGTAGTGTTGGATTGTTAGCGCGTACTCATCCTGTATGATCAGCATGATGTTGGACGGAGTAAGAAGAGTGCATTTCGTGAAAGAATGGTCATCGCAAGATTATCCCATTGAGTAGGAAGAGCGGCCAGGAGAATCATAGCTTTTACCGGTTCAGGAAGAATGAGACCAGAGCCATCAAGGCGAGAGAAGGTGGAAGTCATGAAGCCAAGGCTAGGGTAGGATCGGCTCTTCCATTGATTTGGAAGTTAATGGCCTCTTTAAAGATGCCAAAAGTGCCAGCGGAGCCAGGTTTTGCCATAGATCTTTTTGATTTCAGCCCAGGTTTCGTATGCTTCGTCCTTCAGAACAGTAGCTCTGATGTCATCAGGAAGTCGAGGGCAATTAAGCCCATGGCTTGGTCATCAAGGTTGTCCCAGTTGTCAATCTCTTTCTGTCGCTTGGCAGTGGTGGTCTCTATATCTTCATCAGACTTGTAAGTCTTTGCGGCAATTTTCATCAGCAGTGGGTTTGCGAAAGGTTTGTAGTGGACAAGTTGATCGGCCACTAACAACAGACCAGCAACGAGAGGCTCTAAGGAGTGCAGTCATTGAGCTAGGCCAGGAGGGGTAGTTAGCCCCATTGAGGAGAGGAACACTAGAGAGGTTTGAGAGAGACATGTTTTGATAAGGTCTTAGAAAAAGTAGAGCAACAGTCAGTGACGTGCTTCCACAAGTTATGAACTCAGATCACAACAACAAAGTCTGAAACCCGTGACAAGTGTTTTCAGTGTTGATCGCATATAATTATCCATCCATTTTCCATCCACTGATCCGATCATTCCAGTTCAGACTCAGTCACTTAAGTTGATCGGAACACAAATAAGGTAACTGAATGGCAAGAATATGCGTTCAGTCAACGTTCAGATGTGTTTTGCAGCACAATCAAACAGTATCCCTTCAGCATGTGAAGAACTTAAGGCAAGCAGCAGGTAGGTAATGTGTATGTACAATTATTCTATGAAGGCCAAGAACCCAATGATTGTTCGAGTTTGCCAGCAGATGCAAATGAACGCTTTTATGGCTATTATAGTGGTGACCCAAGTCTACCTGGCAGGGAATAAAACCCTAAAGGGAATGCCATCACAGCAAAGCCCTTAAACAGTTCGTTCAATCATCGGGTGCCTATGTAAATACATGTGGTTGTCAGTGTGCAAAGTCATGTATATTTTTGAGCAATGCAGGAGTGGAGAGAAATGCAATCCATGAATGTTACCATGTACCATGACCAAGCTATGCACAACACGCAAACTTCGTACACTCCAGGAATGAGCATTGGATGTTCATTGAACACTGTCTAACCAAGTGCAGTAAGCACAATGGAGGGCACAACATGTGTTGAAGCAATCCGGGGCCCATAACCTGTCGAAACAGCGGTCAGTCAACACAAGGTGGATAGCATACTCACCTGAGAGTGTAAGGGTGTTACAGGAGTTGTAGAGGGTGCTTTTTATACTACAGAATATAATAAACCCTATAACAATGTATGAGTCTACTTGAGTCGTACTGCTAAACATAGTGCATATACATGTGCATAATGTACCCTAGAAGATGGAGTCCGTATGGTAATTCTATAGGTAATGTTCATAGGTACTGCAGGGCAGCATACAAGCTTGTATCATAAGACTAATAGTGAATGGCATAATTGACTACATCTATACGAACCTGCGTAGAGGCTGCATCTAGTGTTTGAGGGTGAGTTTCAACATAGCATATATCGACAGTTCATCAATCATATAGCAAGTGCATCTAGTTGACTCACATTACTGATTAGATACGACTCATAAGCGGTAATCTAGTTTCAACACTCCATGGCAAAATAAAAATTTCTCACAAATGGGGAAAAAACACTTGTATCCACCCTTCCAGCCTGAACATTGTTCTCTTTCGCCAAGAAGTACTGCAGTTCTGCATGCTTAATAATCACTAATTCATTCATTGTTTGATTGACTAACTGTTTCCTCTCAATATTATAAGCAGTAATATGCATCCAAATTGGCATTAAGTCTTCCAACTAACTTCCTACTTCCAATGCCGTCGCCAATTATAAACTCATATCATATCAAGTCTCCTTTGGAATCTCGGATCCTCGCTAGCTCTCTGTAAATGCATATTCATATCCGCACCAACAAGGAATTGCTTGTTGCCTACAAATGCTCCTAAGGTTACCAATTTCAAGGTCAAATACTACCGCTAGCATGCCAGGAGTCACTGCCCACTGGTTTCTCTCTATCCTTTGTTATCACGTTCTTCTCAACTGTGGCATCCTCTCCCATTGTCAAGTCCCGCTCGAGCAGAATAAATTTGCATTTCCTTGAGATCTGGGAGCGGAACACCCAAATAAAACACCCTTCCCTTTGTTTCCTGAGTAATTGGGGCTCAAAATACTTGGCAGGTATTGCCCATTGTTGAAAGTCTTGATAGCTGTATGGCAGAGAAGGAACTTGAAGTCCCGGTATTAGGCCTGAAATCGGCCTAAGGCATGTAACCATACATTTTGACACTTTGTATGTGTTATACAATGCAATAAGAGAGTTATACGGAGCCCGAGCGTGATAGCTGTTGCCAAGGCAAAGAACTTAACAATAATACTCAGCGAACCATGAAGGTACGCCCACAAGCATAGCCTAGAGCCAAGCTAGCGAGGATACCTGGGCTGCCCGGAGATGTAACACTAGATTGTCAATCTAGTTATACCCAAGAGTGCATACTCTCTAAACTACAGGACATCTCAAAGCGGGATAAGTACTAAGCCAATGCGTTACTCAAGGGAAGGAATTATGAGGGAAGGCATCCCTTGCACTAAGACCCCAACGAGCTATGTTAAGATGTGGACTTTACAGTCTGTAACAAATGGACCAGAACGATCCCAAGGAAACCGTAGAGGTCTATTCACAGCACTGGTCGTAACCATGAGGACAGTAGAAACATGCTTAGTGGTCCTGCGGAAAGCTACGTACCGGGATAGCCTTGGCAAATCGAAACATTTGATCTTAGAAATCATACACGGAAGGTCTTATCCGTTAAAGCCGACTATTGGGAATCACTTGTACATACTCAGCGCAGTTGCTCAAGACTATCATAAGTGGTGTCGTTGGAAAGCTAGACAACGGCCTTCTTGAGAGAATGTTAATCACACTCAGGATGCACAGAACTATCCGAGGAATAGAATGAAACTCACCCAAGGGAAACTGGGCGGCGAGTGATCATGAAGTGTAAAGGTACTCCTGACCCCGGAGAATTGTGGAGTAATCGGAGAAACCTTGCTCGGATCAAAACACTCTAAAACTATGTTAATCCTCACGAAATCATATTTTTACCTCTGATATATACCCAAGAATGGACTATTTCTTTATCGTGTGTACCATATATAGGCTGGAGTTTCCTTTCCGAGCCAGATTCCTCTGTTCCACTCTCTTTCCGTCTCTCTCTGTATCTGTTTCATCTATTTTTTCATATTAAACTCTCTCTACTCAGTATATAAGCCAGATATATTTATTCAATAAGACAAGTTTCTTGCCCTAGACTTGACTGCTAAGACCAGTGCTCCGTAGAACATCCCCACGGGATCAGTAGCATGACGCCTCCTGACTTGGTTATCTTAAGAAAGTAATAAACTTCAGGTGCTTCGCAAAGCCCATTTATATCTTGATTGAATTTAAGTGTGTAGAGTTCTCTCGAACTCCAGATCAACTCAAATCTAGTTGCTTCCTTAGAGGGGACGGCTTCTAGTAAGGGATTATTCAGCTCCAGAGTGAGGGTTCCTTAGTTGACTTCTTCACGAAGTTAGACGAGCCACTAAGATTGTGGTACAAGTTCCTAGTGATTAAGTTCACTCACAATATTGTAGCTTGGCCCAGAGTTTGGTCGAGGACTTTATGGCGTCACAGCAGCTAGTGCCAGAGTTTGCCTAGGGTTGTTGACAAACCTCGAGATTACTATTCTAGCTAGAGCCAGAGTTTGCCTAGGAGAATCTTAGTTTCGTTGTATTGGTTTTGGTTTTGGTTAATTGATTTGGACATACACACCTGGTTCCTCGTACACTCGTACACCCCAACTAGGCTTCTCTCGACTTAGTTCTAAGAGTTGTTAAGCTTAGTTACCCACGTTAGCGCTACAGTCTTGAACCTGGAGCATTCGCGTGCGTACATCCGATATTACAAGACTTTCCCTCAGGGAATCTCTGACAACCCGCCCTCGCTCCCGTACATATTGATAGTCTGGTTAGGTGCGGTAGTGTTTTTGTTAGGTTGTTTTATAGCACCTTTCGCATACCTACACGTAAATACCCAAAGACCGGCACAATTAAGAGGTACATAACCTCAACATCTTTCCCAAACTGAACACTAGCAGCAATTTTCAGCTCATTGATGATGTCAATATCAGCCAGCTTGACCTTGCTATCACCGTCTTCGCCAGAATAGACATGGACAAAGACTGTGATAATATAACTGTCCAATTCCCAAAAAAAGAACGAGGGGTTGTTTGGGTGTTTGGGGACATAATAGACATCACGGTGAAGCTGAGTATGATCAGGGAGTGAACTGTAGTGCAACAATGATCTCTTCCTCCGAGGAAACTCTTCGTACTTGGAGTAAGCAATATTGGTGGTTTGAAAGGTGTAGATGGTGTCTGTTTCAAGTGATATGGGAGCCAGCGTCATTGGTTGCATCTGCAGCAAAACTTTTTCACCCTATGCGAGGACTTTATGCACATGCGGCTGGTAGAGAATGGCTCCAAAAAGGAGGGATTTACTGATGGGAGTAAGGGAACTGAAAAGTTTGGCTCTCTCTACCTCCTCCAGGTTCTGCTCTATTTCCAGCATTGCCCTTTCGATTTCTTTGGATTTCCAAACAACACTGAAACTGTCGGAACCCCACCAACTGCACCCTGCCTGTTGCTTGTTCAACTTGAGCACGCAAATGCGATGAGACAACTGAGTTACCCCATTGCTTCACTCATTCTCCATCATCAAAGGTTTTCCAGTCCTGCAGTATGTTTGGAGAAAATTTATCGCTAATGGCCACTTATTGATATCGTGATCTTTATCATTATGGCTCTTGTTGAGTTCCGCGGGTGACTGGAGGTAAAAGTAGATATCTTGTGCTGTCTTGCCATAACAAAATATCACTTCGCCTATGAGGAGCCCCGTAGCCCTACTGATTATCTCATCATCTGTCATTTGAGCCCAATCTGCTCTTGGGAGGTCTTCCTTCAAAATGGCTCTGTGCTCTTTCGGAAAGGACCCATCATCACCAGGTACTTTTCTGGCCCAAGAGAGGATACAATGGCTAAGTTGTTGTTGTGTGTCCTGCAAGTCCCAACTGAGGAACAGATACTTTAGCACATGATCACATTATACCAGTAAACAATGCCTTACCCTCGAATGAGTAATTTACGTGTCCAAAGTGGAAGTCCAACCACAAGTGCCTCCTCCTCTCTATCCACCAATCAGTGTAGCGTGCTGGGTTAGGTGAGGATGAATAGAACAATAAACACATTGGCTAGGGCAGCCTCAAGCAAGTCTAGAGGGTCTCTCGCCTCTCCTTCCAGATCTACTAGGACCCATACAGGAGGTTTGCGGTGCCTCAGATCATTTCTTGGTTAGTGATGTGCCGGCTGGGGCCCGGCTCAGAAGCCCTGGCTACGGCCAGGCTCATGAGGGCCAGGGCCTACCAAAATCCTGAGCCGGGCCCTACATGACAGCTAGGGCCAGGCTGGGGGCCGGCTCAGGCTCAGGCCCCGGCTCGAGGTACAAATTCAAAACTGGCCAGGATCAACCCAGGATACTTAAATAAATTAGTATACATTACTTTTTGGTGTAAAATACACAACATTCAATGGAGGAAACTCATATTCACTTGGGAGGGCTGATCTGCACACCAGTCATGCCATGTCAAACACAAGTGAACAATGTCCTTTTCTAATGTAAAAAGGGGTAAACAATGTAATTTCACAAATTATATGTTTGAGATGCAAATACTATCATTAAAATCTGTCCATAGAGCCTTGCATTTTCACAGAGAATGGTTGGATAGATAAGCGCCCTGAGCCCCGCCCAGCCGCCCGCTCAGGGCTTTCAAAAATCTGAGCCGGGCCCTAAGCCCTCAGCCCTAGAGACGGCTCCGGCCATGCCCGGCTCAACTAGGGCCGGCTCAGAGAGCCCAACGGCTCTGAGCCCTAGCCGGCACATCACTATTCTTGGTATAGGAAGGTGCCGGAGATGGAAAGTTGTGGGTTTTTGGGTTTGTAGATTTACCATCATAAAATAGAATCAGATCGCGAGTGTAAAGAAAGACAGGAGCGGAGCAAAGCTTCGTATGGGGATCTTTCTCATCCTTGAGGCTTAAGAGTACGAAAAGCAGGTAACAAACACACTCCTTCCTGTGGAAAATGGATAAATACCTTGTAAAGTATTGGATATGAGCACATACCGATGCCTGGCTGGCCGTCGATGAGTACTCCTGGGGTACCCATGGTATGCCTTTTCCGATAAAATCCGTGCGATGTGTTTGATGATTTCAGGGTACTGGGGCAGAATTAAGATTTCACCATTGGTGTCATTCAACAGCATGGAAAGAATAGAGTACTTGCACGCGCTTGCTACAACTTGTAACGGTGCTGGTAAACTCGGGAATTCTAGAGGGTGGTGTGGCAATGCAGTTATGTGGGTGATTTGGGTGTACCACTTGTCGTCCAAAGAGAGTTCTGTCCATTCACTACACCTCCAGAAGTGATAATCTTTTGAATGAGACATTGGAACAGAATTCTCGGAAAGAAGTCGCAACAATGATGGCAATGAACGTAGACGAAAGCTTCAGCGCTTCAGCACTCAGCGTCTAATTGTAATCCTTGTTGCTTTGACTCATCCGAAGTACGACTCGTTCAAGTTGCAAAATCATGATGGACCTCCACGGATATACCACGAACTCACCAGTACTCGCCTCTTATCGAACCCATCTTCTTCGGATTCTCGCTTACTTACTCTCCGCAACTGCTTATTCATATCCGCACTTAGCACTAACGAGAAATCGCTCCGTGCCTACGAATGTTCCTAAAATAATCTCAACGCTGAATATTGCCGCTAGCATTCCGGGAGCGCAGGATTGACTCAGATTGTTGCAGAGGTGCTGATCACCAGCAAGGTGTGTATACTTTCAACTCTAGTCCTTGAGTGTTTCCTATATATTCAGTACAGCAGTGCTGACTCTTTGGTAGATCAGCATGACCGGAAAATGGAACAAAGAACAAGTGGCTACATAGAAGAAGGTCGCGGATGCGGTAGGAGGGATGTGTTATCTTTGCGCAGGTGTGTTTCTCTGTTTTCCGGTCGCAAAGCGAGCTCTGACTTTACCATGTTCACATCCCGACCTCAATAGCGTATGCATAGTACTCGGTGATAATTATTCCTTTGTCTCCATCAATCACAGTCGGCCGTACATAGAGAAATGGACGACGAACGGGAAAAAACGCCGGTGTTCACCGATATCGACCTTTAGCTTCAGCATGGTTTCTTTGTGGAGAAGCACCAGTAAGCAAACACTAATTCATTCGTTATTTGGTTGCTAACTGTTTGCTCTCTACAGTATTGTATTTATAAGTAGGAGTACGGTACGACTATAAAGTAGCAAAGCTTCCAATCCAAATCGCAATACGACTTCCAACGACAGCCCCAAACTCATCAACATCTCCCATCCCTTTCTAACGCTCCGCAACCGCATTTCAATATCCACATTAAGGACGTTGAATATTACTGGCATCGTGCCAGGAGCGCAAGGTTGATTGTTTCGGAGAGCGTGTATACAAGTCTTCTTCAAGCTTCTAGTTTGCTTTGAGTCTCGTAAACCGCTTGATAACATGTCCAGCTGCACCCGCCAAATGTGCAACGTGAACAACCTTGGCACAAGCAGTGCAAGCAGTTCAGGAGAAAGGAGAGGAACTTGATTGTCGGGGTGAGAGGTCCTGAAGGTGTCGCTGTGTGGACATGTGTATTGCTGTAACGGTAATGAGAAAGCCGAGTCCTAACTTTTAGTTTTGGCGAAGTAAAAATATCAAAAGAGAGCTGATTTCGTACGGTACGGTAGTACATTCGATTCTGTTTATGAAGCGTTCGGATATTCAGGTCTGCCCCAAGACTTCATTGAGATAAGCTCGACGAGCCGCGTGGTATGAATCTCTTTATTCATAAGCAATCCGTGGTTCGATATTGTTTCCTATTCAACTCAGTAAGTGTATTTATATGTGAATCTCAGTAAGAAACTCACTTTGAAGAACACAATTCCCACTGCCCTTCTGTTCTGCTCGTTGAAGGCAACACGATACCTTGCTCCTGTTGGTACACGATAGAGCGTCCCGGGGCCAGAATGGATCCGAACCCAACCGCCAGTAGTGACGTCTATGAGGGTACAGCAGGGTACAGTTAGGACAGGTCATACGTTGGGTGCAAATTGTTACTCACCCTCGACGTCTATAATAGAGGTTTCCACTCGTTATAGCAACAACCGCTTCGTTTGCTAAGCATATATCACTACCGATCTAGTTAGTATATGGAGAGCATCAGTATATCTATTTTTCTTACCTATTCTCTACTTCCGCCGTTTCATCAGTAAGGCAGCCATCTAGAATTGGAGTGAGTGATTTTTAGTTTGCTCGTGGAGAGGATCTGTTATCATCACCTCTGGAGCCATTGTCGCTGCATTTATTTCAAGGGCAAAGTTGAATGGAATGATACAACCCTCCTGTGTAATGGGAAATCCTAGTTCCTGGGCAATTTTCTGACCGGCCTGTTCAATTTCATCGGAGCGACCAACAACAGATGATATCCTCCATCCAATGGTACTGAGTTGTTCGACGCTGACTGGGTGAGATGCATCGATGTCAGAAGCAGACTCGGCGGGAAGATAGTATGCACGAATGGAGGCCATCTTTGGTTGCTGTAACAGTAGGAAACGGACTTTAAAGTGTCGGCCAGAAGCGAATGAATTCGGTCCGAGATTGCACTCCTTAATGGTACACATTATGTTCATCTGGAGAAGAATTTATTTCGGGGGTTCAAGAATTGACTCACGCCAGATCCAGATATTTCCCGGGTGCTAGTCGATCTTCCTAGTGAAAAGCGAGGATTCCGAGCCTGTCTCGGAAATAATACGACCCTCGGGGCCCAACATTGGCCAAGTTTGCATATCCTGATACTTGTGTATTTTTGAAACTGGTCGTACAAGTAGGGACTTTGGTGGTGAATAATAAACTGGGAAGGAAGCTTCGACCTTCCCCTTCATCCTTCTTAATTAGGTACCAGGGATGCA
>JADNRY010000853.1:0-23843 GCA_015501585.1 Rhodocollybia butyracea
TGAATGAGAACTGAGGGAAATATGGCAAAAACAGCGAAAATCACCTAAGTGAGACTGACCAGGGGGAGATGACCAAGATGAAAGGTGATCAAGAAGTGAGTAGAGGAGCATGGAGAGGGTCCTAAGCGAATGTGAACGGGCCCTACCTCGGAAAAATTGAGTGAAAATTGAAGGAGTTATGGCAAAAACATTGAAAATCACCTATATGATGAGAGAAGATGGAAAAAGTTGGGAATTGCTCTAGCGTGAGTAAGGCGATAGTGAGGGGGTACCTAGGGGATCTAAACGAGCCCTGGACGAAAGAAATTGAATAAGAAACTGATGGAAATATGGCAAAAACAGCGAAAAACCACCTAAATGAGACTGACCAGGGTGAGATGACCAAGATGGAAAGTGACCAAGAAGTGAGTAGAGGAGCATGGAGAGGGTCCTAAGCGAATGTGAACGGGCCCTACCTCGGAAAAATTGAGTGAAAATTGAAGAAGTTATGGCAAAAAACATTGAAAATCACCTATATGACGAGAGAGAGATAGAAAAAGTTGGGAATTGCTCTGGCGTGAGTGGGGCGATAGTGAGGGGGTACCTAGGGATCTAAACGAGCCCTGGACGAAAGAAATTGAATAAGAACTGATGGAATTATGGCAAAAACAGCGAAAATCACTAAGTGAGACTGACCTGGGGACAGTAACCACGATGGGGAGCTATTCAAACAATATTGAAGCGGTGGGGAGAGGTCCCTAGGGATCTAAACGAGCTCTACATCGAAGAAATTGAGTGAAAACTGAAGGAGATATGACAAGAACACCAAAACTCACCTAAGTGGGACAGACAGTATGGGGAGTTGCTGAGACAAGATTAAAGAGGCAGAGAGGAACAGTAAGAAGGAGTAAAAATGCAACGCTCTATCATGACCAGTTCCAAAGAACCTCGAGAAAGGTGGCAGCTGCCTGTAACTGTGCTATCTTAACCATGTCCAAGCTCGGCCTCTCGAGAAAGACAGTTACAGTGAGAAAATAAACAAAACAAATGGGTAATAAAGAAAGACTAATGGTGGATGGATTTGTTGGCAACACAGCAGGGAATCCCAGAGACGATGGTGAGGAGCGAGAACATGCAAGTTGAATGATTTGTCATAAGTTAACACATGACCATCAGACTTAGGCATTTTTTTTGTCTTCTTATTATATCTCCTGCAGTTTTCATGCAATTTCTTCAAAGTAGGGCTCACTCACATTGCCTAAAGACATTCTCTATGCTGCTTTGATCTCATATGATCAGTTCCCCATGTTGTTCAGCACTCCTCAGTTCATTCTCACTTAAGTGATTTTCGCTGTTTTTGCCATATTTCCATCAGTTTCCATTCGATTTCTTTCGTCCAGGGCTCGTTTAGATCCCCTAGGTACCCCCTCACTATCGCCTTACTCACGCTAGAGCAATTCCCAACTTTTTCCATCACTCTCTCATCATATAGGTGATTTTCAATGTTTTTGCCATAACTTCTTCAATTTTCACTCAATTTTTCCGAGGTAGGGCCCGTTCACATTCGCTTAGGACCCTCTCCATGCTCCTCTACTCACTTCTTGATCACCTTTCATCTTGGTCATCTCCCCCTGGTCAGTCTCACTTAGTGATTTTCGCTGTTTTTTGCCATATTTCCCTCAGTTCTCATTCAATTTCTTTCGTCCAGGGCTCGTTTAGATCCCCTAGGTACCCCCTCACTGTCGCTGTACTCACGCTAGAGCAATTCCCAACTTTTTCCATCTCTCTCTCGTCATATAGGTGATTTTCAATGTTTTTGCCATAACTCCTTCAATTCTCACTCAATTTTTCCGAGGTAGGGCCCGTTCACATTCGCTTAGGACCCTCTCCATGCTCCTTCACTCACTTCCTGGTCACTTTCCATCTTGTTGTTCATCTCCCCTGGTCAGTCTCACTTAGGTGATTTTCGCTGTATTTGCCATATTTCCATCAGTTTCCATTCGATTTCTTTCGTCCAGGGCTCGTTTAGATCCCCTAGGTACCCCCTCACTATCGCCTTACTCACGCTAGAGCAATTCCCAACTTTTTCCATCACTCTCTCATCATATAGGTGATTTTCAATGTTTTTGCCATAACTCCTTCAATTTTCATTCAATTTTTCCGAGGTCGGGCCCGTTCACATTCGCTTAGGACCCTCTCTATGCTCCTCCACTCACTTCCTGGTCACTTTCCATCTGGGTCATCTCCCCCTGGTCAGTCTCACTTAGGTGATTTTTGATGTTTTTGCCATCTCTCCCTTGGTTTTCTCTCATTTTAAATGTAGGGCACATTCACAGTCTCTAGGGAGCCTCTCTATGTTCCTTTATTCACTTCCTGTCTTTGCACTTTCCTACCCTGGTCCCATCCCACACTACCCCAGTTGTATAGAATTTGTCTAGATACCTAATGACCTCTGTCTACACAATTGATCTTTTTTAAACCTAAACCTCATTCAAGTTCAACTTAAATAGCAACTTTGGCATTACTACTCTACAGTTGAACTCAGTACATGCCTTATACCAGGTTAAGCTCAAGTTGACTTCAGTTAATCTCAAGTTAACCTCAAGTTGACAAATCTACTGAGGTTGACCCTGGTTGATCTCAAGCTAACAAATCTACTCAAGTTGACCCAGGTTAGCCTCAAGTTGGCAAATCTACTCAAGTTGGCCCAGGTCAACCTCAAGTTGACAAATATACTCAAGTTGGCCCATGTCAACCTCAAGTTGACAAATATACTCAGGTTGGCCTCAAGTTGGCAAATATACTGAAGTTGGCCTCAAGTTGGCTTGAGTCTATTAGCCTTTTCCTGATGTTGAGTTTCCGAGGTTCAGAGCCGTCGAAAACATTGGGCTCCTTGACTTTGGCTTTGCCTTCCGATGGTTCGGTTGACTTGCCACCAAGGAGGGTCAAAGCATTTGCGATGGAATTGATAGATCCTCCGAATTTGTCCATTAGTTCCAATACTGCACCGCCATCAGGCTGGCCGTGAGCATCGAGAAATCTACCACTGCGGTGGGGACCGCCGGGGGGACCACCACCACCACCATTACCTGGGGGAGGGGGCGGAGGAGGACCACCACCACCACCACCATTACCTGGGTTGTCCGGAGATCCAGGGGGTCCAGGAGGATCAGGGGCAGCATCCCCATCATCACCATCAGGGTTGTTAGGAGGGTCATTGGGAGGATTGTCGGGAGGATTATCGTCCGGATTCTCACCTTCATCTGCAAATCCTCCTTCTCCTGTGTCCTCTGGTTGTTCGACAATCGGAGGCCAGTCATCACCCATAGTGGTACGAGATTGGTTCGAGAAGAGAGCTCCTTGGAGCTGTTCGGCAAAGGAAGGGGAAGGTGCCGAAGCAATCCTTCCGCGACGAGGAGTAAGGACTAGTGCAGTACCACTAGCACTGGGAATTTCCTTAATGTCGTATTGGTCGACATTGATGTTACCTAGAACTGCCTCAGTAGAGACAGAAGTGTTCAGAACAGCTGTTGCGGGTCCGAAGCCACCCGAGCCACGTTGGCGAGGGTTTCCGGCCGCAGAAATAGAATCATTGTAAGGCACAAATGACTGAGCATTGGCCACAAAGGGATTAGGAGTCTCAGTCGGCTGGATCCGAGTCTCAGAGACTGTCCGAATTCTAGGAGGTTTTCTTGGAGGCATTTGTTTAAAAAAAACAGTTTTGTCAGATACGGCGTTAACGAGTACAAGTTTAAATATACTGTTAAGATCGTGCAAGACCGAAGGGAACCAATCGGTATTTGAAAGGTATGTATTGACAAAGTAGGTCTCGGACCGATATTGGAGATTGAAGAAGAAGTGGGACGTACGGTATAGCTATTAGCTAGACCCTCGTCACGCCGAATAGTCCCGAGATGAAGTTCAGGAGACAAAGATAGATTTGGCCGATGTAACGGCCGACGAGTAAGACGGAAGAAGGATAGACTAGGGCGGAACTTAGTCGGACAGAAGGTCTGGTTTATCCCAGTTGATATTTAAACTGAGGACTACTGTACAAGGTTGTACTACTTATATACTAAGAGTCCGGGGCTTCCGGATCGGTAGAAGACAATAGTCGGAAACGTATATGGAAGACCGAAGTAAGTAATACAATCATAAGACAATAATACTCAATAGATTGGAAAGGGAATATAATCGAAAGATAATAAGAACCAATTAGAAAGTAATCCGAAAGGTCTGATGGCGGTACGTCATCAGACGAAGATAACAGATAAGATAGGAAGATAACAAAAAGAGATAAGATGACGGAAATAGACGGGATGGAATCGGAATGATGCTGGGATGATAGTAGAGGTGATCCGGCGATGATCCGAGGGATGCCGATGCGGCATGGTCGTAACACCCAAGTGACTGACTCTCCAAGCTCTTGGTAGGCATTTCTGATGGTGTGTATCCATGTATCTGGTTGAGGCGTTGACCTGGAAAGAATACACAAGTCATCTCACTACAAACACAACAGTCTCAGTCACAAACACAAACCCATTTGTTAACAATATCACATTTTTTCAGTCATGACCATGATCATGATGCTTGTTTGGCAGGCGTTTTTGAGATTTGTGCTTGTATTGCGTGATCATTGGCAAATTATGCACTGAGTATATTATTACATCATCCTGTCATGATCATGGCACAAAGACTAGGGATTCAGTGTGATTATATAGGTATTTCAATGTCATGAGCTGCACAAACACAATTTACTTTTGTCCAATAAGGACACCCATAGGTGCAGTGTCTTGAGGAGGACTCAAACCTCCATCTACTTATGAAGAAGATGCAAATTGCATAAACTGTCAGCACACAGACATTGTGCTAACCATTACACTATCGGGACTTAATATTAGATTCGTACAGTCTCACTACAAGCTTGAGCACACTCTCTGGGAAAGTCATCATCAGAAATGATGCGCTTGCAGCTTCAACTTTGTAGGATTGTAAAGACCTTTCTAATCATGACCTTCCTCCTGTACTCCCTGCAGCAGACTTCAGTAACTAATCCCGGCTCCGATATTAACTAACGGGCCTCGGGATTTATTACCCGTTTCTGTCTCTCCCCATTACTTGCGAGTGTGGGCCATCACGCAAGCGCGTGGCAGGTACGAGTCCTGCAACCTGCAGCTGGGCATAGGATCACAATTTTCTGAGCACTTGGCAACGACAATGGATAAGACCCAGTCAAAAGTCCAGATGGCCAGGCTGGACCAGAGCATGTAAAAATGAAAATGTTGGCACAATCTGCTGTCATCCACTCTGGTCCGAAAAATTGTACACTTGACTGAAGTCAAGATTTGAAGATGCATAATAGTCAGCATGTTGTATGCACCAAAAACAAGCAGGGTAATAGAAGACAAAGGTGCTACTGATAAAAGCAATAAATACGGTGAAGGAAACAGAGGGCAAATGAAAGCTCACACTGAAGACATTGAAATACCGAGGAGGTAAAGAGTGGAGTCTCAAATAGGAGATAAACGCTGTGTGGCAAAAGAACATCACACACATGCATCAAACCATGAATCCATGCCACAGACTGGAACAGAGACGGTGTTTAGCACAAGTGAAGAGAAGAATGAAATATCAGCAAAAGCAGCAGTATGCGAAGGAGGTTTCATGCCTTAGTCCTTCTGGATATAGATGGATATCACTGTAAACTTGTAGTTCAACTCACCAATATTGCAGCGAAAGAACAAAGAAACCACAAATCCCTGAACTGCACATGCACGGATAGAAAGTTGCACTTCAAGTAGCACATAAAAGGTAAACAAGAAAACAAGAAACAAAGTGGAATATTGAGAAGCTGGAATTTGGTAGGAATCTGAACACGGAGGAGATGAGCCAACCCGAGGTCACATGGCAAATGCTTTGACATCCCAAATATATCGAAACTAATCTCCTTATTGGGTCAACCCGATTTAGACAAAAGGAAGCCTAATTCGGATAAATTCCCACGCAAAACCGGCCATAAGGACGAGCCTTCATTACATTCAGGACTCGTAACTTGTCAGTAGCGTCAATAGATGCAGATAACATCTTCTAATTATCTAGTCTGTATTGACTAGGATCGAAAGTGAAAGTTACTGACTGTGGGAAAGTAACTGTGTTTTCGTAAAGGGGAGCAGACGGGATAATTAGCGCCGGACTCTCTTCATTCTGTTACCACCTCATAAGTTATATTAACTTAAGATAAACATGCATATACCACTTATCAACCCACCATCCAACCCCAAATTACAACCACCAAAAATTCAATTTATGAGATTTATTTCCAAAGTCCAGAGAAGGATTTGAACCCTCATCTATGAAACTGATGAAAATTGAGGAATTGACTTCACCGGGAAACATACTCAATATCATTGTGTTAGCCATTACACCATCTGAACCTGATACACCACGACAATACCTGACCAAAATCTGAAGATCAACTCTGAAGACATTGTCCCTACTGACGGTGATCTGAACCAATCAGTACAGATCACACCCCCAGCAGACTTCAGTAATTAATCCCGGCTCCGATATTAACTAACGGGCACCGGGATTTATTACCCGTTTCTGTCTCTCCCCATTACTCGTCAGTAGCGTCAATAGATGCAGATAACATCTTCTAATTATCAAGTAGTCTGTATTGACTAGGATTGAAAATTGAACAACAAGTAGATTGGTGTTCTGGTTCTGCCTCCGGCAGTTTCACAATTCCAAAAAGGTGTTCCAAAGTGACTCGCATGAGTTGTGTTTGGTGTCAACACTCAAGCGATGGTGGCATGGTAAGACTCGAACTAGGATGGGAAGGAGAGGCAGTTGGTGAGTAGAGTGGCTTGAGTTAGACCTAGATTCGTATTCAGGTTGTTCTTTGGGTACTGTTTTTCCTCGTCCTCAGCATTTCACTTGCACTTGCACTCAATTCGGTCTTGATTTCTTCCATTTGCGGCTCTGCCATTAGTAGTGACCGTGTGTGTAGATATAGTGGATACTGGAGAAAGCATTGTAATTACTGCCGAGTACTGCAAGAATGAAAATCAGTATGTATAACTCACTTGTGAAATGAAAATGCAAATTAATGATTATAGGAAAGTCAATGGCGGCGGTATGTGAGTGACGTTGAATGCGGATTCCGCTGCAAGAGAAGGTGCGGCTGGGTGACCTGGAGAACTTGAAGGGTGTAGAGGGGAAAGAGTTGAGCTTCCTGGTTTCGGGCCATCTGTGAGAAAAAAAATTGCAAAAATGGCAAATCTCGGTCCGGATAACAAACTCCTTGCGTCCACTACTTACGGCCACACCGAGTCAGCTAGTGAGCGACTTACTGTCGAGACGTCGAATACCAAAGGGCTCCGTTCTTTTGTCTCCACTGGCAGTTGGCAGCCTGATGCGTGTTGAGTACAGAGTTGATACCAATAGTCATTGATCATCATCCGAAATTCTGCTGACCGGCTCACATCTGTCCTCTATTTTGGTTGTCCACGGGAATAACAATGTAAGTATGTGTCCATCGGATCCCTTCCCCCTCTGCTACGGCGCTTTCCGGATCCAGCTTCCGTGACGATGAAGAGTTGGGATGGGCAGGCACCGATTCGGCCACCTATCATGCAGTCCTTCGTTGGACATCTTGGGGGCCACGGGCGTGTTTTTAAGCTGACATTTCCAGCTCAGTGGGTGTTCCTAATAGTAGTAGTCTCCTATAAGTATACTCGTTATACACTGATGATCCATATGGATGTGTGGATATAGAGTCTGCGGGTTCCCACGGAGGTCTTGAGCCGCGCCAAAAAGATTAGCCAAATATGAGCACTGCCACCTTTACGCACTTATTTTGCATCTGTTTCCTAGGCTCGTTTCGTGCGCCTGTGGAGACCTGACACAGCCTCACCCCTTATTTGGAGTCGGGACACCGGAGCGTTGATGCCGGCTGTCAGCGGAAGGTCAAGGGTTCGAGCCTCAGAGGGACAGTTATTCCAGAGTACATCTTCCTCACCTATGTATAGCTTTCAGCTTAATAGATAACTTGCACAGAGTGAGCTGCTATCAAAGCAGACTGAACTACTGTTCTATATCATTGCTCAGCACTGTATCTGAACCTACCTTTACATGCTGTTCTGCCTTTTTTTCTTCCCTAATACTTATGTACATTGCTTGAGCCTTGGAGCTTGACTGTATTCTTCAGTATAAGTAGATTACATCTTTAGTATGGGGATATTAGTATAATCTATTGTTACAATTTGACCCAAGATGAATAATTTGACAATCTGTCAGAAGAAAAATCTGAATTTTGGGAATTTTTGCCTTTGAGGAGCCAGTTGTACATAGTGCCTTGTAGCACTTGTCCAGCGGGACTCAGATAACCTAAATTCTAATACTTGATCCAATGCGTGCCATCTTGCATGCCATTCACTGCCATAGTACATTTACCGTTCAAAACTTATGGAAATTAGCATAATTTTTAGTTCAAGACTTTCGCCAAAGTTGTATGTAGCTCTTGCTTGCTTCAAACATTTCTAGAATCTATATACAAAAAAAAACGAGCTTGCTTCGTTGTTTCGATTCGATTAGCGCCTCTTAGCGCGCGTAGAAGCGTGTTGTTGTTTTGTCATCTTGAATTTCATTGGCTGTGTCCTGAGTCAAAAAAAGCAATTTGTACTCAGGACTTGAAAACTTGAAAACCGAATGCGGACTCAAGCTCATCGTGTGTACTGTGCTCAATTTATCAATTTCCAGCTAAAAATCCGAGATTTGAGTGCTACATAAGGTAAATAAAATCCTTCTTTCTTCTTTCTTTTTCTTTCTTTTTCAAACTTGAAAAACTTGAAAAATTCGCTCTCTCCACAGACTCACGACATAAGCCGTTTCCTACCACCAACCAAGCTTCTCCTGCGCGTATTTCACGCGTTATTTCAATAAAACTTTTTTTTGCTGTCACTTTACTGTTCATCGATAAATTCTGTCTCCGAAAATTACCGAAAATTGTTATACCTCCACACTTTTGTGAATTTCCTGATGAAATATGTCTTCGAGACTGAGTATTTTCGGTATACAGTCACGTTAGATCAGGCGTAGCCCATTTTTCCACATTGGAATAAGTTTCTTGACAATAGAATCCCCGACTCTGACCGAAGGGAAGAGAGGGTCTTGTGAACCTCGTTTCTTATCTGATCCTTCAGATTTCTGCCATGATGCAATGCTTCACACACTGATTCGATGACGCTATTGGCGATAACGTTCGTCATGGCTGTTTTTCACACGTTTCTTATTTTTCGACCACTCCAATCATCTCTATCGCCATATCAGCTTTCCACACTGTATCAGCTTTCAGCACCGTATCAGTTTTCAGCACCGTATCAGTTTTCAGCACCGTATCAGTTTTCAGCACCGTATCAGTTTTCAGCACCATATCAGTTTTCAGCACCGTATCTAGTTCTGTCGCCACATCTTATTTCGGTAGGACACCTTTCGCCGTTACTGTATTCACTTCTGCTGCGACATCCTGTTTCTAGGACGACTTTCGCCGTTACCTCTGCCGCTGTGTCTTTTTTCCAGGTTCACTTTCGCCGTTATGAATGCTATGTACGAGAGATTTCTCTCAGTGAAAAAGACTATCCCGATATGGGCTGTACCAAATCTTGCTACCCAGCAGAGATTGCTGTTGAATTCGCTTCCTTTTTCTATGTTTACATCGCTTCCTCAGTCGATAGGGAAGAAGTTTAAAACTCAGAAGGCTGCTATATGTTTCATACAGGAGGAGTGCTCACGAATGCATGGTGAATTTGTTGATATCAAAGATGATAATATGTTTGAGCGTGTTTTTTCAGGCTATAGGCAAGTGTTTGGTTCTCTGTTGGCTTATGAAATGGTGCAGGTGTTGCCTTGTAGTATTGATTCTCGTGGAGTTGATCATGTACTTCTTCGCAAGAGTGCTTTGAAGAAGGTTGAAAGTGTGTTTCACTGCACAGATGAGGATGATATATCACAGATGGTGGATGCCTTCCACGTTGTTACTCAAAGTGAGAAAGGGAAATCTGTGTACAAGTCACAAAGTAAGTTTGGGTATGGTGTAGTGTCTTCACAGTCACTTCAGGTTTGCTTGAGTAAGTGTTTTGAACGGGATTTTCGAGCAATCTCCTCACTGGATGATTCTATGATTATTACGCTGTATCTTAGTGTGCAATGTTCTGCTACAAGTGTTGAACTGTTTCAGCGAGATGATTATGTGTATCATATTTTGAAGAAGAGAGGATATGGACAAGCGGTTTTGGATGCTATATTTGAGCTTTGCAGTGATGTAGGATATGATGCAGCTAATGCATTTGCGGATGTTCGTGATGCCGTTGCAGAGCGACGCGGTGTGCGTGTTGCAAAGGTTGTTAAGGAGCAGAGCGAAGTTCAACGTGTCAGTTCTCAATGGCCACAGCCTATTTCTGATGCTGTTATTGAATCTTGCATACGCTCATATTCAGAGGGAATAAGATATAAACCGCTGGATATTTGTGCATCATGTGGATCTGAGGATCGCTTACGGTCAGGATGTTATCACACTGTTACTGATTTACCATCGCTGGAGTTGCTGCGTGTGCATAATCCTTATATATTGGATCATGTCGCAAGTTCAAGGTTCTCTTATGTCAACAGTTCTTTGAATGGACTTTTGCTTGAACCTAAAGGTATAAAATTGAATGAGAGTGGTGTTGCTAATGTTTATTTTTGCTCAGAATGTTTTTCATCTCTTACGAGAAGTAAACTTCCATGGCTTGCTTTGAATAATGGCCTGTATCGCGGAGAACTTCCTGATGAGTTGAAAGATATCACATGGGTGGAAGAAATGGCGTGTAGCTTATATCGTACAACAGCCCATGTATCTCGGTTGTATGGTTCAACATCTGAAGAAAATCCGTTGTATATTCATGGGAACACATGTGCACATCCTATGCAAGTTATATCTCATGCAAAGAAGTTGCCACGCACACCTAGTGATGTGAATGATTTAATTACTGTTGTGTTTGTTGGTTCTCGGAAATTGAGAAAGGATGAATTAAGTAAGCTTAGTGCTTATATGGTGCGCAAGTCAAAAATCTTGTCACTGTTGAAGTTTATTCAGGCACATTCTCGGGTGTTTTCTTGCTTACCTCCAATTGACTATGAAGCACTTGAACAGTATCCTGATGAAGGTGTGCTACCCGGATTGGAGGATTGGATGATATATGATATTGAATCAAATCCAGCTAGTCTTTTTTCCATGGAAACTTCTGGTTTTGATCAGCATGTAGGAGAACTTATGACTGATAGTCAGCAGGATGATATGCTGTTGGAGAAATCTGGGCTGTATGATTCAGAGTCTAATTATGTACCTGCTAGATTTATGAGAGCCAGTGCACTGCATAACATTGCAGTTGCATCTAATCCTACTCAGCGACTTCCACTCATATATGAAAAAGATCCAATAATTGAATATAATAATCCTGATTTGTTTCCTGGTATGTTTCCTACATTGTATCCTCTTGGTATAGGAGGTTTTGAAGATGAAGTACAAAATCCTCCTGTATCTCTTGAGTCTCATGCTGAACATCTTCTTGATCAAGCTGCATGCAACTTTCTATATCATTATTTCTATATGTTTGTGGTGCTGAATTTGATTCAGCGGCGGAAGGCTCATTTACATACATCATTGTTGGTAAAGCAATCTCAGTTTGCGCGCATCGTTCCTGCAATTTTATCTGTAACACCAGAGGTTCTTATAAAGCTTTCTGAAAATATGCGCTATGAGAAGAACCTAGCATCATATACTGATGCTGAGAAAAATGCACTATTATTACTTAAAGAAGTTAATGTTGTGTCTGCAAAGATACCAGGATCTCAAGCTTCAAAAATTAGTGCTCGGCATGAAATTCGCAGTTATTTTGCAATGTTTAATCTACCAACTTTGTTTTTCACATTTAATCCTTCTGCAGTGCATAGTCCAGTATTTCAGGTTATTTTTGGAGATGAGATGGTGGATTTATTATCTCGTTATCCTGAAATACCTGCTCGTAGAGCTGATAGGGCGATGCGGGTAGCTAAAGATCCTGTTGCTGCAGCTGATTTCTTTGAATTTATGTTTATATGTTTATTTCGTGATTTATTTGGTTGGGATTTTAAAGCTGGAAAGCCTGCTCGCAAAGGTGGAATATTTGGTGGCATGAAAGCATTCTATGGTGTTTCAGAGTTGACAGGGCGGGCTCAATTTCATGGTCATTATTTTATATGGTTGGAAGGTGCTGAAAATCCCTCTGAAGTACATGCAAAAATGCAACAATCTGATGAGTATTGCAAGAGGTTTTTTGCATTTTTTGAAAGCATTATATATCATCATCTTCCTGCAGTGGATATATTAATTGAAAAAGATGATGAGCCACGTGTTGAAATGCCACCTGTACCTCCTCTTAATAGTAATGTTGAGTCGCATGATGCTGATTCAGTTGAATGGTTGCATAATTTTAAATGTGAACATAAAAGAATAGGAGAATGCCATCAAAGGCATCGCCATATGCCTGTGTGCTATAAGGGAAGAGAAGATAAGACAGTATGTCGCTTTTGTTTTTCCTCATGATATTGTTCCCATATCTTATTTTGATAACAAAACAAATTCAATTATTTTTTCCCGACTTGAATCTGATGTCAATGGACATAATCCTGTTGTGCTGGTGTGCACTCGACATAATCATGATTTGAAGTGTATTCTAAGTGGAAAAGCTGCAAGAGCAGCAATGTTTTATATTACAGATTATATAACAAAAATGCCTCTGAAAACTGAGCATTTGTTGACTTTATTGTCCAAGGCTGTTGCTTCAGTAACATTAGATGATATTAATGAGACTCCATTGGGAAAGTCTAAAAAACTTTTGCATCAATGCTTAACACATTTTGGTCGAGGACAGCAACTTCATGCACAGCAAGCTGTTCGATATTTGCGGCAGCTTGGAGATACTATGTCATCTCATAAAACAGTGCCTATGCCGTCTGGAAATTTGTTGATTTTTGTGAAACAGCAGTTCCCTATGTTACATAATCAGATGGATTGTGATGGTGATGATGATAATGCAGCAAGTGATGTATCAGTGAAAATATCAATTGATAGAAATGGCCACTTGCGAGAATGCAACCAAGTTCATGATTATTGGTTTCGATGTCCAACTCTTAGTAATATAAACTTTTTTGATTTTATCCGGTATTTTTCATGTGAATCTAAGTCTAGCACACAGGTCAAAAATACAGCCCAGACTCGAGTTGGAGTCCTTATGCGTTATAATTTACTTGATGGACATCCAAAGTCTGCAACACATCATCTTATTCGTCATACATATCTTGAAAATGGTGACGTTGGTCCTGTTCTTGTACCCCTTGTTATCGGTTCAACAATTCCTCACCAAAATTCACCTTTGTATAAATTATTTGTTCTTGCTCATTTTAAGCCATTTTCTGCACAGAATCCTCTTGTTGAAGTAAATGTGATAAATGAATTTGATTCATTTCCATTTGATGATGTAGCTAGATCTGTTTTGTGCAATTGGGAAGCAATATATGAGTGTCAAGATGAGCGTGATGCTGAGCGCATTCGGAAACAGTCAAATATAATGAAGGATGTCAGTATGAATTTACCTGACATGCCTAATGTTAATTATGATAATGATGATGATGTTCAGTTTGTACATGGTTCAGGATCAAATTCTTTATTATCTGTCATGGATTATCAATCAGTTTTGTTGAAGCGCAATCTTGTTTTTTGCCAGTGGCTTTCTAAGCCAACTAATTTTTTGTGTGTAAAATTAAAGGAGCAGGCTTCTAATTCGGTTTTACTTCAATATACTGCTGCACAGAAATCTGGTTGGAATAAGGAGATAAAGACTCAAAGTAATTTGATATCAGCTGCTAGAAGGTCTCGTTCAGAACCATCTTCACAAGTTCAAACTTTGCAATTGAATATTAATAGTAATGCATCAATGAATCAATATTATGATCAAGGAACAATGCCACATATTTCTTCATTGCCTATTGTTACTTCCATTGATGCATTGCAAAAAGGGGTTGCAGAGAAATTCCAGTTGAATGCAAAGCAGTTGCAAGCTTTTACAATAATATCTTCCACTATGATACAACAAAATATGTTTAATATATCTTCAAATGATCCACTGCGGATGTTCTTGACTGGTCCAGGTGGAACAGGAAAAACTCATGTTGTGAAGGCTGTCAGAGAACTAATGAAATTTTTTGGATTGGACCATACAATCAGATTTGTTGCACCTACAGGTACTGCTGCTGCTTTGATTGATGGAACAACTATTCATAAGGGTCTCGGAATAACAGTCCAGAAGGATCCAAAGGGTGTATCGAACAGCAGTTTAGGAGGATCTGAAGAAATTTCTTTTGAAATTAGTGTAATGGCAAGAGCTCAGTTGAGACAGGAATGGAAAGATGTGCAACTACTGCTTATTGATGAGAGATCACTGGTGTCACAATCACTTCTTGCTGAAATAGATGCAGCACTGCGATTTGCAAAAGAAGTTCAAGATGAATATTTTGGTGGTATTAATGTAATATTTTCTGGTGACATGTATCAATATCCTGCATCTCCTGGTAGAGCATTATACATTCCTATAAAATCTCATGGTGTAAAAAAAGATAAAGAAACAATGAATAGACTTGGGCGCCTAGCTTGGAAATCGATTAATGCTGCAATCACTCTTTCAGAACAAAAGCGAATGAATAGTGACACTCAGTATGCTGATGCTGTGTTTAGACTGCGGACAAGACAATGTCTGCAATCTGATGTTGACTTGTTTGATAGTCGCGTTATGAAGTCTTCTGAATTTCCAGAAGGTGTTGTACTTGAAGAGGAATCTGCATATTTATCTTCAATTATTGTTTCAACTAATAAGCTGCGCCAAAGGATTAATCACTGGAAATGTCATGCAATTTGTCATGACATGACTTGTCCACCAGTTGTTGCATGTTATGCTCATGATAAAATATTAGAAAGTAGCTATTCACCATTGTTGGAAGAAGGATGCTTTTCAAAAGAGGTTCAGACTCAGTTGTTGAATTTAGATACTTCATCTTCAACTTTAACAGGTTCTCTTCCTGGATTTCTTGATTTGTATACTGGTATGCCAGTTATTCTGCATGGTCACAATATTAACACAGATCTTGGTATTACAAATGGTGCAAAAGGTTTTGTGCGCAGCATTGATACTGAAATAGATGAAAATGGTTTTTCTCATGCTACTGGTGCAATTGTTGAATTTCCTGGTAGCAAGGTTAAATTGGCTGGTTTACCACAAGGTTATTTTCCAATCAAGACTATTACATGGTATTTTTCAACATTGGTTGATGTTCCTGAAGTAGGAAAATGTAGTGTTCGGGTGGTGCGAACACAACTTCCTTTTCAGGCTGGTTTTGCTGTTACCGGTCAATCATCGCAAGGCCAGACCTTGGCTGTTGTTATATGCAATCTCCATGATGGAAGTTGGGCTTCATATGTTGCTGCATCACGTGTCACAAGTCGAAATGGACTGTTTATTACAAAGAAGGTATGTTTGCAAGATTTAAATGAACCCATTATACCACAGGAGTTGAGATTTGAATCAAGGCGCTTTGAAGTCATTGAATGTAATACTTTAATTAAATGGGGTTTTTCATTAGATGTTGCCTCTATAGTTCCTGATTATGAAAGTGAGACAATGTTTAGTACTAATCATACATTTGTTTTCCCTAATGTTCAACGAAAGCGGAAAAACACTAATGATGTTGATCATTTTTCAAAAAAGAGGCGGAAAAAGCGGTGAATAATAATGTGTTTTTTATATATATAATAGTATAGCAGTATTTCTAAATTTTAATTATCAGATAATTGGAGTGTGTTCTGTTACTGTTGTTTGTAACTATCTGAGTTAGAGTAATAGGTCATACCTGCACACCTGTCTACATCTATATCTGAAGCTAGTCCTGCAGCTCCCTATGAAGGGCTTCATCTGCAAGGTGTTGCAACATTATTGAATTTCTGGAAGTGTGCTCTAGACAGCATTGCAATAACTGAAAGCCATCAGGTTCAGAATTTCAGAACTTGTTTAGTTGAGCAAGGCCCCTTTGATCAAGATGGAATTGGCTGATTGAATCATTTCAACTACAAATGCAGATATCACCCTTAAGGCCAAATTTTGCATTGGAACAGACATAATCATAATCAACAAATCAGATAATTCAATAGACACCATCTGAATTTCAAATTCCTACTCAGGCTCTATTGCTGCATGGAATGACACCATTAAAGATAATGGGTCCACTCTCAAAAATACAATAAATCTTGATTTCTCTCACCACACAATCACCTCCCCTGTTATTATCTGCTACAGTAATACTAATAACATGTGACTCACTCTTGGGGTCAAAAAATCTGATGCCCATAAGCGGCTTCATCCACAAAGTGTTGCAACATTCTCAAATTTCTGTCAGTGTGATCTAGACAGCATTGCGTTATCTAGCATCCATCAGGCTCAGAATTTCAGAACTTGTTTATTTGAGCAAGGTCCCCTTGGTTGAGATGGAATTTGCTGATTGAATTGGCCCAGCTACCAAGGCAGATATTACCCTTGAGACCAAATTCTGCATTAGAACAGACACAATCATAATCAACAAATGAGATGATTCAATAGACACCATGTAAATCCCCAATGCTTGATTTCTCTCATTACACAATCACCTCCTTCCTCATTATTTGCTGCAGCAATCCTAACAAAGTGCGATTAACTCTTGAGATCGAGCAATCTGATGCCCATGAAGGTTTCATCTGCAAGGTGTTGCAACATTCTCGAACTTCTGGCAGTGTGCTCTAGGCAGCATTGCGATAACTAGAAGCAGACACAGAACACACTAAAGCGAGCTTGCAAGCTACAATGTGCTCCATGACAAAACTGCATTACTCCCAAAGGTGGAACATACAAAAATATGTAAACATGTTACTCATATAGATTTAACATCCACCGGAATGCACTGCAGATACAGAACATGCTAAAGCAAACTTCCAAGCCACAATGTGCTCCATAACAAAACCACATTACTCCCACAAATGGAACATACGCAAATATGTTACTCATATAAGTTTAACATCCACTGCAAAGCACTTCAGATGTAAAGTATGCTAAAGCAAGCTTGCAAGCCACAATGTGCTCCATAACAAAACCGCATTACTCCCACAGGTGGAACATACAAAAATATATAAACATGTTACTCATATAGGTTTAACATCCACCACAAAGCACTGCGGATGCAGAACATGCTAAAGCAAGCTTGCAAGCCACAATGTACTGCATAACAAAACCACATTACTCCCACAAATGGAACATATGCAAACATATTACTCATATAAGTTTAACATCCACCGCAAAGCATTTTGAATGTAAAATATGCTAAAGCAAGCTTGCCAGCCACAATGTGCTCCATAACAAAACTGCATTACTCCCACAGTGGAACATACAAAAATATATAAACATGTTACTTATATAGGTCTAACATCCAACACAATGCACTGCGGATATAGAACATGCTAAAGCAAGCTTGCAAGTCAAAATGTGCTCCATGATAAAACCACATTACTCACACAGGTGGAACATACAAAAACACGCAATTATGTTACTCATATAGGTTCAACATACACCGCAATACACTCCAGATGTAAAACACACTAAAACAGGCTTGCAAATCACCATGTGCTTTATATCACTCCCAGATGTGCATCTGCAAAACCTGGGTTTTGATCAAAGCAGTTGTATTCAGTTGCTATTCAGTCCAAAGCATCTCAGAGCAAGGGTATTCGCTGTAGAGCACTCTGAAGTGCTCTGGGTTGCTTTGACAGCTTTGACAATTTTGGAGCGCTCCAGAGTGCTCCAGAGCAGCCAAACAGTCCACTTTGACTTGTAACACATGATGCAGCAATATATGAAGCCCAACTTCCATCATGGAGATTGCATATAACAACAGCCAGCATCTGGTCTTGCAATGATTGACTGGTAACAGCAAAACCAGCCTGAAAAGGAAGTTGTGTGCACATCACCCAAACACTACATTTTCCTACTTCAGGAACATCAACCAATGTTGAAAAATACTATGTAATAGTCTTGATTGGAAAATAACCTTGTGGTAAACCAGCCAATTTAACCTTGCTACCAGGAAATTCAACAATTGTACCAGTAGCTCCAATTATCTGATAATTAAAATTTAGAAATACTGCTATACTATTATATATATAAAAAACACATTATTATTCACCGCTTTTTCCGCCTCTTTTTTGAAAAATGATCAACATCATTAGTGTTTTTCTGCTTTCGTTGAACATTAGGGAAAACAAATGTATGATTAGTACTAAACATTGTCTCACTTTCATAATCAGGAACTATAGAGGCAACATCTAATGAAAAACCCCATTTAATTAAAGTATTACATTCAATGACTTCAAAGCGCCTTGATTCAAATCTCAACTCCTGTGGTATAATGGGTTCATTTAAATCTTGCAAACATACCTTCTTTGTAATAAACAGTCCATTTCGACTTGTGACACGTGATGCAGCAACATATGAAGCCCAACTTCCATCATGGAGATTGCATATAACAACAGCCAAGGTCTGGCCTTGCGATGATTGACCGGTAACAGCAAAACCAGCCTGAAAAGGAAGTTGTGTTCGCACCACCCGAACACTACATTTTCCTACTTCAGGAACATCAACCAATGTTGAAAAATACCATGTAATAGTCTTGATTGGAAAATAACCTTGTGGTAAACCAGCCAATTTAACCTTGCTACCAGGAAATTCAACAATTGCACCAGTAGCATGAGAAAAACCATTTTCATCTATTTCAGTATCAATGCTGCGCACAAAACCTTTTGCACCATTTGTAATACCAAGATCTGTGTTAATATTGTGACCATGCAGAATAACTGGCATACCAGTATACAAATCAAGAAATCCAGGAAGAGAACCTGTTAAAGTTGAAGATGAAGTATCTAAATTCAACAACTGAGTCTGGACTTCCTTTTGAAAGCATCCTTCTTCTAACAATGTTGAATAGCTACTTTCTAATATTTTATCATGAGCATAGCATGCAACAATTGGTGGACAAGTCATGTCATGACAAATTGCATGACATTCCAGTGATTGACCCTTTGGCGCAGCTTATTAGTTGAAACAATAATTGATACATTAGATAATCTAATTGCTCTTGTTCCTTGACCACCATGTCGTTGCAGTTCCACTTGCTATGAGTGTCGACAGTCCCATTTGCGTCAACATATTATGAGACTCAAAGCTCTTGGTATCTGATTATTATTGTTATCTATCCTACCCACTGCCATCCTTTGTTGTGCCCAAACCATGCTGTGACTGCATCCGCTGTGCTCGTTGTGCCAGAATTCATTCTATCCGCTGCTGCACTGTTGTGTCCAAATCCCCTCACCGTTGTCATTCATTTCATCTGCCACTGCATTATCATGCCCGAATTTCCTCATCACCGCTGCCGCATTGTCATGCCTGAATTCCGACATTATCACTGCTGCACTTGTTGTGCCCATTTGTCGCTGTCTGTTGCTGCACCTGTTGTGCCTATTTGTTTGCTGCTGGAGCCACTTGCTTGTTGGAATTGTTTGTTTGTTGCTGGTTCCAGTGGGAGCCCTGTTTGTTAGTTTGTTGGATTGAAGGTTGCTTGTTGAGATACTGTGGGGTAGTTATTGTAATGAAGAAGTTGATCTGGGAATCAGTGGGAGACATGCTGTACGTTTGCTTGTCTTGTTCTGTGCTGCGCTTTCTTGCAAGTGGGAGTGTCAGAGTATAGTTACTGTTGCTCGATCACTCCGCCTCTTAGGTTTATTGTAAGTACGCGCATTAGATAATCTAATCGCTCTTCCTTGACCACCATGTTGTTGCGCTTCCACTCACTGTGAGTGTCGATGGTCCTGTTTGCATCAACAGTGGGTGCAAATTTACCAGGACCCAGACTCATGTCCACCTTTGATCTGCTCAGTGCCTTGTTGGCATAGACTCCACAAAAATTATATTGGAAATAAGTATGCATTAGGAAGTAAGTTACCCAATATTATCACTCACCCACTTATGTCATATGTGTTCCCACAAGGCTCAATATTCATTTTTCCCGCTACCTCTAGGTAGTGGGTATTAGGGCAAATAATTAAAAAAGCAAATGCGGTAGATTTCACGATCTGTGCACGATCAGGCACATTTAATTTAAGTCACGTTTCGAGTCTTTTATGGAACTTCGGCATCTAGCACGGCAGATTGTCTGCGATCTTCGGTATGATCAACTGATTGCGAGCCACTCGATGTGAGACTTGGCCGATAAACAACTCAACTGTTAGCTTACACGTTTACTTTGCGCTATGACTTTATCTTTGACTATCTCTGGTTGCTCTTTCGACAACTTGGATTTTTACTACGACGTTAACGTTGATCAGACGGTCCTCGGGCACGGTTTTTTTCGACAGCGAGGGTTAGCTGATCCTTCGAATTCACGGTGTTCAATTTTCGTCACAGTATCGCAGCCGTATTTCGCCTTTAGCACTACGCTGAACGCCGTAGTGGACAGCAGTGTTCAGAGCGATCAGGTTATCGTTGGGAAAGATTTTCTGTTGGCTTGCGAACGTGGTTGTCTACCCTGGAATCCTTCTTTCCTTCCACCCTCACCGTATGTGATAACTACGAATGCTGAAGAGTTACCCGATTATGTGGGATTACCTCCAGGTTAGTCAATATTATTATTTACGTTGATTGTTATCTGAAGTTCTATGTTTCGTAGTCCGACTTAGCGAGGATTTGGTGGAATCCAAGCGTAAAAATTCCGCGTCGATGTTGAAAGCTGCATGTTCAACCTCTCGGTCATTTAGTACTGTGTCTGCTGTAGATCCGTGCACGTCTACATCTATAACTCGAGCTTCTACTAAACCAAAATCTCAAACATTAATAGAGACTTGTTTTTTTAATAGCTATCAATCGGGAGTACGGTGTACTCTTTTCCTCCGTGAAATAGATCCTTTACAACGTTATGCGCGCCTTCATGGATTTCAGTCTCCGTGCATCATAACAAGACAACAGTGTTTTTCGCTATTAATCAGTCATTTACTTAATGGTGAATGCTATTCATCTTCTGATGCTGCATGTCAGTTGTTTTCAGCAGATTTTAAATCAAAGGAGGACCTGAGTTCAACTGTGATAGATATTGTCACTAAATCTCCTGCTCATAAACTGAGTAACGATCGACTTCGACAGATTTTACAAGCTATGAATGTTGCTACCGATTTTCAATCACGGAATACTCGTCGAGAAATGATTAGAGAACTTTCACGGTTACTTACTGTACAACGTGAGCCTCGTACGATAGATGAACTGTTTGATAAGTTTCAGAGCCATTCTCGTGCAATGTTACTACATAATTGCTTACAACACGGTATGGAAGTGGACGCATATACAGCTACTAAACAGTCCCTTCGTGAAAACCTGTGTGAACATATAGCTCACGGTGTATGTTTCTCCAACATGTTCCTTTCATTACCTGATACAAATTCATCTGTACGAACATTTCCTGGGTGTCAAAGAATAACATCGTCTATTGAGTTTCCTGAAGGCGAAGGTGACAGACTCGGTCAACAGAAGTACTTACAGTCGCTGTTAACTGAAATCAAAAATACATTAAGTCGTAGTCCTCTTCAAAGTATCTTGGATAGCTTAAAAATTGTATATGAGGCAGGCGATACGATTAAAAAATTGCGCCAAAGACTTACCTGGCATATCAACGGTTTAGAGCGTAAAATTCGTGATTCTACTTTGGAATCTACACATGAGATCGACGAGCAAATACGTGCGATCCAGCTCGCATGGCCCGTTGTACCTAGTGAGGAGTTAAAGAACCGTGCAATTTCAGACTTTCGAAGCCGAACAAGCAGCAGAGAATTGAAAACCGTCACTTGTGGCTCCTGCGCAGCCAGTTATCCTGTTGGACATTGTCGGTCTACGCTGGTCAGAAATATAGATTTGTCGCCCTTACAAAGACCTGTCTTACGTCCGGGCAGTTCACCTACAGGCGGGGTCGTTGATAACGAGTGGTTTAATTCTGCTCTTGATTTGCATGCCGTTGTCAGGGGTTATCCCGATGTTCTTGTGGATTCTCGCGGAGTAATTGACGGTAGTACTGAAAGTAATGAACAGAGTATCCAATTGTGTAAGGAGTGTTTGCGATGTATTAAGGACCATAAGGTTCCTCCTTTATCGCTCGCAAATCATTTGTATCTAGGAGACGTTCCTGAAGTTTTGAAGAATTTATCTGTTGTCGAAGAAGCCATGATTTCCCTTTGCAGAGCAAAAAGTTGGATTATACGTATGAAGGAAGACAGTGCGTCAAACTTGCCTAATTGTCAGCGGGGGTTGAAGGGCCATATCATCGTTTTCCCTCAGCGTCCTTCTGCGATAGCAAAATTGTTACCACCTTCTTTGGAAGAACTGCAGGCACCCATATGCGTGATTTTCGTCGGCTCGCAACCCCCTACAAAAGAATGGATGCAAAAATACGCTAAACCTTTGTCTGTGCGTCCTGGTCGGGTAAAAGCCGCACTTGAATGGTTACTCACCCACAATCCTCTGTACAGTGATGTTGCGGTTAATGACGATCTATTGGATTCACTTCCTGATCAGTTCAACCTTCCTGTACACATAGAACACGTACCTGTAGGATCCATAGACGAATCACTCACTTCTGGTTATGACCCTTTAGCTTTATCCTCAGAAGTTCCTGAGTCTTCTCACAACTTTACGCCGGAAATTTCATTCGATAGTGTTACTATAGCTGATGTCGATCCGAATGCTTCTCCTGCAGATCTTCAAGCTGCTGCTGTTCGTCATTTCGAAAATCGGAAAAGTTATGTCGAACTCTATCATGATCCCAAACCCGTCAATGAATTTGCTCATCCTCAGTTGTTTCCGATGATTTATCCCACATTATTTCCTTACGGAATCGGTGGCTTTGAGCATCCGGATCGTAGCGCAGCGCTGTCAATGAAGCGACAAGTTAAGCATTTTTTGAGCTTGACCGATCGTCGGTTTCAAGAACACTATTCGTTTCCTTTCACTGCTTTCAATATTATTCAGCGCCGAGAACTTCTTCTACGGACTTTGTTGAAAGCTAAGAAATCTGGATTTCAATCTTTGGCTGCTCGATTTGCCATGATATCTTGTGACGCGATACGGGCTGTATCGGAAAGGTTAGCGAAAGGGGACAGCTTGACATTCCATAATGAACAGGAGCGTACAGTGCTATCTCTCATGCGCGAAGTTAGTGTAATAACATCTCACGTACCCGGTTCTTCATCTTCTCTAGTGAATATGCGAAATGAGATCCGGGGACTGATGATAGAGGAAGGTTTGCCTAGTTTCTATCTGACCATTAATCCTGCGGATGTTTTTAATCCAGTTGTGAAATTTCTAGCGGGTGAAGAAATAGATGTAGATAACTTACTGCCTGATCAGGTGCCTGAGTACTGGGAACAATCAATTTTGGTCGCTCGTAACCCTGTAGTTGCTGCTCAGTTTTTTAATGTATATGTCAAAGCTTTCATCTCAACTTTGCTTGGATACAATGCTAAAAAATTCAATGCCAACGGCGGCGTCTTAGGGGTTGTGAAAGGCTATTACGGTTGTATAGAAGCTCAAGGTAGAGGTTCGTTACATAGCCATATGTTGATTTGGCTAGAAGGTGCCTTGAATCCTAACGAGATCAAACAAAGAGTTTTAGCGTTAGGGGAA
>JADNRY010000854.1:0-23774 GCA_015501585.1 Rhodocollybia butyracea
GGATGGGTATGAGAAGGTATGAGAGTATATAAGGTTAAACCCTGCTGCCAGATTAGTATTGAGATAGCTGAATATAGATTGCTCCAAATGAACATTAGTCGCTGCGATGAAATGATGAGTTCATCCGGCGGGAGCCAACCTGTTCGGGAATCCCAGTCGCGAGTCGACATCTTTCTAACTATGTGAGGGAGCCTGCGCTGTTCAAAGAATGACAAAGAGATGAATATCAAAACAAAGCCGAGCGCACCGCAGCGACGATCCGTTCATCATGGCAGGCAATTGCATCGCTAAGCACATAGTTGTTTGTCGGATTCCGGTAGATTGAGTCGTAAACATTTCGATTAGGAAGATTCAGCTCTACTCGGACCGGAGGCCTGAAGTTACCAGCTGATACATCGATGACTCTTGCCATACCAACATGCCAATGAAGGACCTCAGAACTATTGACGCTGGATGAAATGGTTGCTGAAGGGATATTGGTTGAGCTCATGGCGTGAATAAAAAGAAACACTTGGAAAAAGAACTCACGAGCCTAATATCCATCTTCACCACAATTGCATTTGGTCTCCCTCGAAGTCTCTCTGCAGTCAATGTCATAATTGCATAATCATCCTCTTTCATTCCTTTTCTTCAAGCTCCTTCCTCGTGCATACGTTTCTCTATTAGTACATCACCTCTACGCGCCTTAGCATTGTCAGGCTACATCGAATAACAGTCGCACTGACCAAAGTGAATCTGGATCCGGGTCCATGTAGAAGGTATCCCTAACCCTTTAACCCAGCCTAACCCTCATGCGGACCAGATTTCCCGTAAATGATTTCGCTAAATCCTGGATTGTACTGTGTCGAAAGGTGAAGTTACCAAGGCGGTCGTTCAACAGCACGAGTTACCAGATTTACCGCGTCGAGACTTGAAGAGAATCAGACGGATTTAGCGAACTGGCGCCACGGAAGCCTGCATGTGTATACTCGAAGAGTCGGAGCATCGTTATGGAAGAATGGAAACGACGTCAGATCCACTGCATGAGAGTAGTCCAAGCGTCGAACATAAGCATAGGGTTTCGGAAATCGGTGAATTGGGGATATCAAATCTGACGCGGACGCCGATGTGACCTGTTGTCGAGTCACCTCTTTAAGTTTGAGCCTAGTGAAGCCTGTATGAGAAAGGAGAGGTTAAACGCTAGGCAAGCGCTAGGAATCAATGTACGCGAGCAGATGCCATGCAATCCGCATAGCGGTCCTGCTGAATCTGTATCTGACAGCGTTCGCGTGAATTACCCGACATGCTGGGAATGAGCAGATCGTGTTGCGAAGGAAGTGAGGGATAAGGCTGGCAAGGCGCAACCTGTATTGGTATGCTGAGTCGGATCTCAATAACCACCAACAGATTTTAGCTTTAATCAATCGTCAAGAACGATGTGGTGAATATCAAGGTGTTCTTTCCAACACAGAAAAGGGTGCAGAATGTTGAGACGAGGTAAACCAATACCAAATTAAGTTTATTATCGCGCGCTAGCGAAGTACTATGGTTCTTCCCCCTCTTTCCACCTAGCCCTCTAGCTCAAGCTCAAGGCCTCAACCGACCCAGCAGCATCCCGACTTCCCACCATTCTCCTTTGAAGAGAGTCCTGGTTCCCAGAATGGCGAAGAAGCTCGAAGAAGGTTATTGTGCAGAGAAGGTTCCAGGACTAAAGCCTCTGCCAATGCTAACCCGCGATATCAGAACACAACGTATAGCTCAACTCTTACCGGGAGCACCCTATCCATTTCTCCAGACGGCAACTTCTTCCTCTCAGAAAGCTAGCCACACGTTTCACATGGTGCAGATCCCGCGAGTTCTTTCCTCTCTAGATATAGCTTCCTACTTGGTGATGTCTCCATATCGGTTACCAGATATCTGGGGAGCTACAGTTCCCGATAGGATTGGTCCAAGCGCTAGGAGCGCTGAACATGAAAACGTGTTGACCTTGGGTGAGCGACGAGCTTGTGGAAAAGTTGATTTTGCCATTTATGTATGAGCGGCCCGGCGTTATGATCGGATTAGATTTCGATTCCGGTCCGATTATTAGTGTCAGGCGATGGGCTCGTCGAGTGAAGCAAAGAGTTCACAAAATTACCAGTGTTTCACCTCAACGTTGTTCACGCTGCTGATATCGAGAGCAAGATGCCCGTATGCCACAACCACCTACAACTGTCCATACTCTTCGACCCTCGTTCTGGTCTGCCCTGGAGAAATACACGCCGCTCAACGGCATGCTCTCATTCTTGCCTGGTTCTCCTCTCACAACTTCAATCACGAAATGATTCGTTTACCTTCAAGACGGAGGCACAGTGTTCGAGAAACTAGTCTCGACTCAAGTGGTAGCACAGGCAGTGGAATCAGGAAAGGGAAAATTCTACCTGAGGCTTATTAGTACGTATGGCCAATCTTATTCTTGTTCAACTCGGCGCTCACATTATTATCTATGTAGGTGATCCTGGCCTGATTAGGTTCCTTCCATAAACCCGAAAAACTATCATGCTTGGTTCACGTACGTTCTATATGACTGAATACCTCTTCGAGCAATCCGCAACACCAAAATTGGTTGCAGCCAACGTCCAGCATGCCGTTTTCACATATCCCACCACAGCCATCGGCATGCGAAAAGTCTGCAGAGGCAGTAGTTGCAGCAATCTGCCGTCCTTTTACGTTCAACCAGCTGCTTTGTACGCAACGCACTTCAAGATCTTGTACTCAGTCGAGTCAAACTTTCTGATGCTTTAAACATCTGGTTTCTTATGATTTCTCTTTTTTAGTTCTCTTAAGACTCTTTGCAGTGTGACGACCGAAGTCGACAATACCGTTATATCAAAACAATTGGTGTCGTTGTCAACGACCTCACTACCACGACACACCGCACCGTAACGAGTCGATAATGTACCTACATCAGTAAGGTCGCTTTTGACAGCTACGTCCAAAGGTAGAAGGAAGAAGAAACTAGCATGTGGAGTTAAGAGGCGTAGTTCAACAGTACAGCACAAGCTATCACACCAGCTATCACACCAACTTGCCCTTGTATAAGAAATGTTCATCAGAGTGGTGAACCGAATTTTTTTTTGAACGATTCGATTGGATCAATGTGGAGAAGGTTTTTAACACTACAAAGTAGATCTGGTTAAGAGAGTCGTAAGTCCTGGCTGCGTAGTTTAAGGTGATGCTGTTAGATAGTTAAAATATGGAATACAGACTTCTGTTGGATGGATGGAGACAAAAGACAACCAAAGTGTGACACGAGTTAAGTCGAAGATGTAGACTGTCTGAGTATCAAGCGATGTTATATAACGGCGGTGAACTATCAGTCATTTGAGTGGTCACCCCGTTATCAGAAAGAGGGCATTGACCAGCGAACCTGTGAATTGGCGTAACTCGTTTGTGTGTAAGTATGGATGGACTCGGGAGTGGTTGAAGGAGAACGAGGTGAGGGAGCGACGCCGGGAGAGGGAGAGTGGAGATGTATTTTGGTGTTGAGGTGAGGAGTAATTGGGGATGGATAATTATACGTGCATGTATGGGATGAGGGTGCATGGGAGGAGGCTGGAGGAAGTTTCAGAAGGGATGGCGGTTGTGTTATAGGAGCACAGTGGGCTGTTTAGAAGTTGACACCCAATCTAACGAAATGTAAAGACTAATTTGTTATTTTTTCTATCTTTTCTACATACAATCTTCTGCTTTTCTTTATTACTTTTGATTCCCTCTTTGTCTCGTTGTTCTGGTTTTTATGATTGCTCCTCGTATGTATATGTGGATCCCTTCCCCTATGCCTTGTAGTTGTCCAGGAGAATACTTACTGCATCTTGTACTGCATACTTATATCTACAATACCGAGTAACCTACTGTCAGTGTATGACAGCAAAGCAGGCATAATTACGTGCATTCAAAGCTGAATTTCACGATGAAACCAGTGCATATGTATGTGCCGTATTTTCTCTACAGCTCGATGGGTTTCCCTCTCGTGTCGATCAGCCTTGTTTTGATCCCCGGGATCCAGCGCATTCTTGTCCGTTTACGGTATTATATTTCCTGCTTGGACATTTCCATATATATTAGATTATTCACGATCTATAAGCCTACGACGCGTTTTATATTCCCTTCATCAGCTCGATGTTCCGTAGTTAGCTTCAAAGACACTGGGTTACATATCATTATCCTGACAGATGACAGTACAGTATTATATTGCAATAGCCAGATGCCATTGCTTAGTGCGAGGGGTTCACAGTAAAGTAGCTATGGAGCGGAGGTGGGAGCACTGCGCGATCGATTATTAAGTAGGGCCCATGAGTTGGCGCATCATGTCGCAGACAGAGTCACCCACGCCTAGAACATTGGTCGCTATAGTAAAACCAGCCGTGGTCGGAGGTAAACCATGCAGCCAATTGGCTGTTTTCTCTAGACTCACGTCAACAGATTGTTCCCACAACGTGAATGTCGGTCCAGGCTCGCTGACAGCCTGTACTAGCCCAACGAAGGGGTTGTCGTGGTTTATCTCAATGCCCACGTGGGTGGCAAGGTTTCTGGGTCGATTATCGTAGTACAATTTCCTATGGCGAGTCGAACTGACAGCATATAAGAAGCATAGAATGCAACAACCTCCAGTAAGCGTGTAAGATTTTATGGATTCTTCTATCCCATCCAAGGTAACAGCGAGCAAATCTGCTCCGGGACCAGCGAATGGGCCGCCGTGCAAGTATGACGAATACGTCGCGGGATCGAAGACGTCCAATAAATTGGCAGCGGCTTGAGCAAGGTATGCCGCCTCATGCAGACCTACATCCCCGTCCTCAACCAACGACAGGCCGCAGATGAGCGTCAATGCGGCTACATGTTGCTGAGCACTGTATTCTGTGAATGACAGTACTGGAACGGTGGCTCGGAGATAGTAATTCAGAGCAAGCCGCTTGTGGTCATCCCTTGTGAAGTAGACTGACGGTCCGAGTGGTGGTATGGGAGTCAGTTGGCTACCGGCAGCTTGTGCAGACCCTGGCGGATAACTCTTTCGACGTAAGTTTATCCAGCGGGTCCACCACCCTCGCAGGTCGGCCTCGCCGTGAAGCGTTCGACCGTAGAACCAAATGAGGGACAAGGCTTCACAGGCTAAGAGGCTATCCCCGCTAGCAGCTTTAACATTCGAAACCCCGGGCCTATGGACCAATTGACTTCTTTCACCTATGGGAACCCGGGCCATCAGCGCCTCCCCGAAGTGGGTAATGGTCAAAGCCCACCCCCCGGGCCCACGCGGTGCATTGGGTCTTAAACGTGGATATGTTTTATAAGGTGAAGGGGCATCGGGCTCGAGGCTCGGTGTCAGGAATCCTGCTTTCACCGCGCTTAGGAATGAGCATGCCCATCTAAAATCAGGTTCTAGTTCAAGGGAACCACCAAGGCGCATGCAGAAGTCTTCCAACTGAACCTTGTTGCCATTGAATGGGGTCAGCTTGTCGGGAGGGGGACACTTATTGATCGATGCCATAACAGCACCTAATTCTGTCACTGTGTCTCCAGTTGCAACTGCAGACACATTCGGAATAACTTGTTCGTAAAGAACTTTTTGGTCCTTCTCTGTGAATTGATTCCATCCAGCCTCCGCAAGAGTGTTCTGGACGAGTGTAATGGATCTTTTGACAAGTAAGTGGAGCTTGGCTCGGTCACCCTTCCATTGTCGTACAGCGGGGTCCGCAAGTTCGGGGACTTCTTTCCATTCCTCGATGTTCGATTTTCCCTTGAGAAACGGAACTCTCGGAAGTTTTAGAGACCTTTCGGCTGTGTTCGAATGCATAACAAACGAAGTGGTATGCGACATCTAAAATTTCCTGTTAGTACCATCATCGCGTATTGGCTTGCAGCCGGAGGGAGCACGAGGAGTCCCTGCAAGAAAAAGACTAGAGCTTACTGGATAGTGCCTGTTGATCAGGTCAGGTAACAAAATGGCTGAGGAAAACGAGGTGTAATTTGTCTTTTGGTGCACAGAGACTATTTAAGTCACAAGTCCTTGAAACGTTCCGCGGAAGTAACACATCGATCCAATATGCAAACCTTATCCAACCTGAAAACCTTATCCAACCTGCAAACCTTATCTCCAATACCCTCATGCCACCCCTTGAACAGTAGTTCTAACAAAACCCAGACCCAGGATGTAGGAAGATGGCGCTCCGCCGATTCTATTGGCAGAAGAATTACACCGAGACTCCATCACCAAGACTCCATAGTATGTCCCTGTGAGCATGGGAGATGTACATATATATCATTATGAACTGCCATAGTTCAACTAGATCTAATGCACACAACCTTCGTCAAGTCATTGCACCATGCAAAATACCCACCCAATTCCTATGCGTGCCCGGCGTTTGTTTATTATTAAATTTTGAATATGGGGGCCCAGTTTATCCGGACTTGTGGATCGAAAAAGAACGTGGGGGTATGAGAATGGTCAGAGGTTGCTTTTGTAAAAACCCCGCCGTCAGTGGGTATTGAGATAGCTGCTTCATTAAATGAACATTAGTCGCTGCGAATGAAATGATGAGTCTAGCCGCGAGCCAACTGTTCGGGAAGTCCAGTTGAGAGTCGATATGTATATGATATGGGTAGAAAACGGTTCGGAATAGGATAAGGAAAACGTGGACATCCAACCTCTATACTGGAGTCAGAATCTTGAAAAGATTGCGGCCAGCTATCCAACATTTTCATCTTCGTTTGGAAGAGTGTAGTGGGCCTGAAGAGGGGCCTGCTCCGTAATCAAGCATCGGGGTGAACATGAAAGATCAAACTCTGCGGTTTCGTGTTGTGCTGATCTGACAGCAACTTTTGTAGCTTATACTGTTCAAAGAGCAACAAAGCCAAACGCACTGCTGCGACGATCCATCTATCTTGGTACCGCTTAGCTCATAGTTGCTTGTCGAATTCCGGTAGATTTAGCATTTAGCGTTTAAACATTTTGATTAAGAAGCTCGACTCCGGCCCGAAGCATCAACGACTCTTTCCTGCCAACATGCCCTCGAAACTATTGACACTGGATGCATGGTTGCTGAAGGGATATCGGTTGAGATCTATCGAGCCCATGGCGTGAATGAAAAAAACTTACGAGCGATCTTGTACACAGTCGACATCATGATTGCATAATCATCCCTCCTCTAATGTTTCTCCACCTCTATGGTAGACTCTACGCGCAATGGCCTCGTCAATTCTGCTACGTCGGAACAACAGTCGCGTTGACCAAAGCGACCATGTAGAACCGACGATCAAACCGTGGTGAAGAGCGATTTTGGACTCGGGCCGCAACGGGAGCGCAAAGGCGGAGGCGGCGTTGAACCTTGAACCTTGCGGAAGAAGGTCTTAGGCCGAGTACATCAAGAGGCTTGATGGCGAGTTCAATCATTGTGAGGACGCTTACATGGTACCGTGCAAGTCTAAAAGTTGGAAAGATCAATGACACTGGGCATTGCACTTGTGTCAACTTTCTAAAAACTTGCGCATCCTGTGAGAGGTTGAACGCTAGAAATATCAGCCGTTCCGCTGAAATAGAGTTCAAAACTGACAGTGTCTACGTGGGTTATTCGACATGTTGGGAATGAGCAGACCACGTTGCGAAGGAAGTTACTATCGGTATGCTGAGCCACTGAGTCGGATTTTAACCTCGAACAGATTCTGGCTCGAATAAATCGTCGAGAAGGATGTGGTGCATACCAGGGTGATCTTGCAAGCGGTTTGTATGGGCATAATATTACAGTTTGTCGCTCAAATCAAAAGTAAGTTTTCCTATAATAGTTGGGAAAAATTCAAGTGAACGTCAAGATTTCTCCCGGTGGAATATTTAGATGCCTGATCTTGTAAGCTTTGAAGCAACAGCATTTTGAGTTCTTGAAACCTAGGTTTCCGAGTCAAGTTTTCTCAGAAAGTTGAGTCTCGCTTCGCGCCACCCTAGGCTTGTGTAGCGTCAACTCTCCCAGCTTTTAAAAACAGCTGAACAATAAACGATCCCGCATATAACTAGGACCAACAATTGACACCGATGAGGGCATACCCAGGGTCAAGTTCACCGTGACCGCCGGTATATACAAGCGCTCAATTGACTTATTGATCAGTGGATTGACAGTGGACAAAGCGTCAAATCTGCTACTTGAGGATATGTAATAGATTGTCGTAAAATAGTATTCTTCCCAGGGTCAGTAATTTCAATGGAACAAAACACGCTCCTTTTTTATTATTATTAATTAGTTGACGCCGGGCCACTAGTATTGGAGTACGGGTTCGATCCGTCCCACTCGATCCTTATGTTATCCTTACGAGAGGCCAAAAGTGACAACGGAGTGACCGGCTTGTTAGTAAATATAGTAGCGCATCAGCCCTGAAAGAGGATGAAGCACACTCGCAACTGCAGGTATTCCTGGGGTACACAAGCTCAATGTATTTGAATATGTGTTATGAAGCTATGGAAGAAGAGATGGTGATTGGCTGAAAGGAAGTACTTATATCCTCCAGCTGCCTCTTTGTATTTTAGCATTCTTCTGCAAATTAACTAGTGAATGATTCAGACAATGCTCTTTTGGCTGATTCGGAAGCTTGAACAACTCGTGCCACTGAATGTTCAATAAATTCGGTTGCTCTCTCTTAAAGTATGCATGATTAATTGTGTAGAATAAGGCATGGTACTGTCCTTGAGGAAGTGTAAAATATGCACGCCGCAAAATACCTACTAGGAGGCCCTTATTGTCGACTTATTGCGACCTAGCGCGGTACTTACAATTCTGAAATATTCAATTTACGCGTGTCGACGCGCGGCCGAAAATGGTGCAATACCTGAAGCGTCCGGTGATGGGCATGGCTAGAAACAGCTGTTCAAGCCGGGACCCTGCCCGGACTCAGCGCCTTTACCGTGACTTTGATGTGACTTCAGGGTTTGATTGGTATCTGAGTGGGACGGATCGAACAGTACCTCCTAGTATTGCTAGCTCTTCTAGTTATAAAGGTGACAATGTTTATGCACCAGAAGTCCGGTACTAAGTACTGCTTTGTAAGTACGCCGTTGCTTCATGTACTTAATTGATGAGAATGCCCGTGTAAAACACTGTCCCAGGAAGAGCCCCGATCTTATAGATCGAGTCGGCCCCACGTCAAAAATGGGGCCGATTGCGTCTGACCGAGATATTTCTTAATTAGATTAAAAAGCTCGCCGCAGGCGGCACCACGCAGTGGGCCCAGCGGCGAGCGTCGGGTCCAGGGCGGAGCCCTGGTTGTCGCGGCCAACGCCGCCAAACATTCAATTAAGAAGTAAGTACCTATATTTGGTTACTTACAGCCACAACGTGCCAGAAAAAAGGCCCGCCGCAGGCGTAAAGCACCACGCAGTGGGCCCAGCGGCGAGCGTCGGGTCCAGGGCAGAGCCCTGGTTGTCGCGGCCAACGCCGCCAACACCACCACATGACGATCATGTGGCCGTTCCTGCCCGGAGCCTTGGAGGGGCTGATCTCCTATTCTTGGGGCTGATCGGCCCCACCAGCCCCGGGGCCGACTGGGGCTCTTCCTGGTTCTGACTTGTTCTCGAATGCCCGTAGGTTTGCCAACGCAGAAAAGGGGCAGAATGGAGGTAAACCAATACCAATTTGAGTTTATTAGCAAAGTAATATTTTCCACCTGGCCCTCAAGCTCAAGCTCAGGGCCAAGGCCTCGACTGACCCAGCAGCAGCATCCCGACCTTCCCACCAGTCTCCTTTGAAGGAGTCCTGGTTCCCCGAATGGCGAATAAGCCCGAAGAGGATGGAAGTTGTCGAGCAGAGAAGATTCCAGAGCTAAAAGCCTCCGCCAATGCGCTAACCCGCGGAATCAGTACTCAATGTAGAACTCAACTCTCACTGGCACCGGGAACACAGACATGCCTACCTCACTATTCATTAACATTTCTCCAGGCGGCAACTTCCTCCCAGAAAGCCAGCAGGTGTAGATCCCCCGAGTTCTTTCCTCTCTAGGTATAGCTTGGTGTTTTTGAAGTATGTTCCTCTCCGTATCGTTTACCATATTATCGGGAGCTATATATAGTTCCCTCTTGTTCTTGGGTTTAAGTGCTGAAGAACGTTGAACGCCGGAACCATTGCGAGAGGACGTCGGAAAGGTTGATTTTATAGGCGACCCGGCATTACATATGATCGGATTAAGAAAGCCTTTTTCTTATCAACCTTGTTCGTCGATGCGTAAGTGGTGGTCAACACACCTCTTTCTTCATCATGCGTATATATATTTACATCGCGGCCATCACGCGTATATATCTTCACATTGAGAAGTGTGGTTTTCTCGATTTCTGTTTGCAAAGAGGGTAGCGGTAGCCTGTAAGTATGTACCAGATACGACACAGATACTACATTCTGAAATCCAATGCCAGTAAGATTCTGAAGGTACAACTGAGCCTGGGCGGAAATCTACATTATCACTTCGTGAAGGATACTTTAGGCGGAGGTCAGCACGTCGGCCGTTACCAAATTTACCGAGTCTTGGCCAAAATTTTCCAACTGGCGACACGGATGTTTGACAACATTGAAACAATTTCTTTGGATTCAGTCAGAACAGCCTGTTGTTTGATTTGAGCTTTGCTACGTATCACAGCCCCACGAAATTGCTAGTACTGAACAGACCGAACGAATTATAGCTCTGCAGTTAGAGATACCTTGAGTGGCATCGACGACGCCTTCCCGTCAGCAAACGGTTGTAAGGTTGGAGCTAAATACTGAGTAATCTTCGCCTCTGTACGCTCAAATTCGAATGAGCGCACGAGAAGAGCAGTGATTATCTTGAGCTCTAATAAAGCTAAACGAAAGAAGGTTCAGTGAAAGGTAAAGTTCATTATATATGCAAGGGCTCACCAAGTCGAAAGCCAATGCAACCTCGTGGTCCATCACCTGCATTTGGAGTAAACAAGCAATCCACCTTGAAAAACAATATGCAGCGTACCAAATGAAGACACTCCGCCCCACAGTCCATAGGGAAGCATGTCCACAGGAGGAACACCTCCAGGCTCGATCCATCGTTCAGGAATGAATTTGTCCGCATTGTTGCCCCAGATTTGACCATTGATGTTGAGTAAGTGCCAGGGAATCCGAAATACCTAGACGTGTGGAGAATGAATCAAATTCACTTGCAACGACTAGCAGTCAAAAGGTAGACACACACCTGACCGGCTCTAATAGTGATTGAGGATACCATATCCCCGTTAGGCCCGGCACGAATGGGATGGCTAAGCGGTATCACATCATCTCGAAGAGCTATGCGCTCTGTGAGTGGACCAACGGGATGCATACGTAGCCTAAAGTTCAAAACACAACCCATATACCATTGATAAATTTGTAAGACAAAAGATGAGAAGGACTCAAAAAACATACCCCTCCTTCACCACAGCATCGAGATACTCAAGTCCAACGATACTGTTCTGATCCAAAGTGGTTAAAGTTCGAACCTCCTGCTGGAGCTTGCGTTGAACCGAGGGATTTTGGGCCAAGTGAAACAGTATGAAGTCAACGGTGACCGCAGTTGTTTCATGGCCGGATATCCTGTATACATGGCTCATAAGCAATAAGTAATGTGCAATTTGTGTTAGAAGATTCCCTCTACACACAAGAACAGTACGATCTATAATAGAAAGCGGACAATAATCAGCGAACTGCGACGAATCAGCAGAACACTTACATTATCCAGTAATTCCGTGGTAGTTAGCTGAACTTCCGATTTTTCCTTTGAATATTGTTTCCCGTTAAGTAAAATAGAGAATATATCTTTACCCTGCGTGGAGTTGTTGGAAATGAGCCCTTCTGCGAGTCTGTGCGTGACCCGTCTCACTGGACTATCTCGAAAAGCCGATATCGGCAAGCTGGTAATCGAAGGGAAAAGTCCGATGAGAATGGGCGCCATGAACCCTGCGAACGTTCGCGACACAACCACGTCTCGACGCCAGGCAGAACCGATTTCTTTTGCTTCTTGACTCTTGCCACCTCCAAAATCGTGTCCAAAGCCAACTCGTCCTATGATATCTAGACTGGAAATGCATAAGATGCTTGTCAAAAATTGTTCAGCTTTGCCAGCGATTTACTTACGTGCAAGCGGATATGACGGGAACCATATCTACGATGTTGCCATTTGTCCCTCCGGCAGCTACCAGGGTGGAGCGGAGACTCTGGGTCATCTGGTACAACGTATGAGCTTGTGTCACCGATACTAACACGTAGTCAGAAGTCATTGACCTTGTCTACAGAGGAGAATATATCATCAGCCATGCCCTCAACAGCACTTGATCTAAGGATCTTGTTTTATGGATTTTTGCTACAGGAGACTGATTCTGCCATACATACGTGAATGCCGGTGCCAGCAGTTTGCGCTGATGCTTATGGTCGTCGCCTTCAATAGTTGCCATACACTTTCCAATAACTCTTCTGATGGCCGCCAGAAACCCTGCTGCTTTCACTATTTTCGCGGGGGACCAACAATAAGTAACAAGTAGTGGGGTTATCAGCGCCACTGAAAGAGTAACCCAGAAGGTTCAAAAGAGACACACCGTAATCATATGAGTTTTGAAGTATGTGGTGAGCGGCAGAGTTATCCCCCACAATGATCTGGAATTGAAAGATTATGTTAGATTTATCTACGAGTGGATCCTGTTTGTGCACATACGATGTCGGGTTGAAATAGCGCTGCTTTAATCCTATACACTAGCCCAACCGATGCTGCCCACTTGAGGTACATTTCAGAAGTTTCATGCTGGAAAATTTCGAGCTCGTGTCCCCATATCCAGCTTGTCTGCTTTGAGTACTGGAGTGCCAATGGATTTTGAGCCATCGAAAATGTATTCAAAAACTCGAGAAACTTACAGGCATTGGAAGCTTTAGTGGCGTGTTTCGCTTGGACTGCACATGTCTCCAGAATAAGTAAGACCCCAAGAGAATTAAAGTACCGAGAGAAAGTGAGTAGCTGTTGCCAGCCATTGGGAGCGAAGGAAGCAAGATGAAAGTGACCACGATTTTTATAGCCCACAGGATAGAAATGAACTTTATCAGTGAACGATTTTTCTTCACTAACTACAAGACGGCTAGCCAGGCTAGAAATGAACCAAGGATATATTTATGTCACACGGTGGGGCCTGGATTGCTCTTCAGTTCAAGTTGGAATCCAAGATGAATTGGTTGGAATGGATATGTATAGCCTGACAAACGCAGGTTTTCATTCACTTCTCACAATTACTGTCAGCAGAGAAGTTGAAGCTGAGCCGATGGACATACTTAACGCGTGGAACAGAATTTACAATCCGGAAAGTTTGAAAGAATGCAGTTCTACTTAGTAGCGACATGGCATGTAATAGACTAAGGACCACCCACTGTCTTGCATACTATTACTGTCAGAAATTTTATTAAGCTATGCCGTGACCATTATATTCATAACAGTTTCTCTTCTATTCTCCGATCCCCCTCGAAAAATCGTACGTCCTGGTTGCATCTCTCATATTGCACACGACACGACTACGACACGCCACGTCAGATTTATTGGCATTTCGATGGCGTAACTCTAGAGAAAATAAGAGCTGTACGACAGATGGCTATGGAAGCTGCTGCAGCGTGTGGAGTCAAGTGGACCAGAAGTAGTTGGGAGCTGGAATGATTCATTATTGCTGTTCTTTGGCGCCTTTTCCTAGCGACACCGGCCCGATTATTAGCGCCGCAGTTTGCTTCGTCTCTGGTTATTGACGGCGAAACATCTTTGGAGCTAGCTCGACTTCTTCCATCAAAGCAACCCCAAAAAGTCTCCGTGGCCAAAGTGAAGATTTCGGCTATATTCAACACTGACTAAGTGAAGCAAAGAGTTCACAAAATTACCAGTGTTCACCTCAACGTTCATGCTGCTGAATTCGAAATGCAAGATGCCCGGATGCCACAGCCACTTACAGTTGTCCATACTCCTCAACCCTCGTTCTGGTCTACCCTGGAGAAATACACGGCGCTCAACGGCATGCTGCCTGGGTCTCATTTTACAATTCCAATCACGAAACGATTCATTTGCCTTCAGGACAGTGTTCGAGAAACTAGTCTCAACCCAAGTTGAAGTGAGGAGTAATTGGGGGATGGATGATTATGTGTATAGGATGCAGGTACATGGGAGGAGGCTGGGAGAGGTGCCGGAGCCACTGCGGTTGTATCGCCCACTCACTGCACAACCTTTCTTTCTCGCACTTGGTGTAATCACGCTCAATTTGCGTTTTGTCCTGTCTTTCTGGCCGTAGATCTACTTTATCACTGTCAGGATTCACGGGGACGTTCCTTCAGATTCCGAGTTATAATGCATAAAGCGTTCAGCCTCGTTCAGCACCGCTTAGTACGAGCCATCAGGGTAGTACACAGTTGAGGAAAACCAGCACATGCTTTATGGTGTAGATCCCGAGATTTCTTCTCTAGGCATAGCTTCCTACTTGGTGTCTTTGATGTATGTTCCTCTCCGTATCGTTTGCCATATTACGGTATATGTAAGTATGGGGAGCTATTCCCATCTTGTTCCTGTTATCATCAGATAAGTGCAAGTAGTGATTGGATACAGTAATCCATTTCCTTCCTTCCTTCCGTGGCCAAACCGTGATGGGATGGATCTACAGATGGTCGCGCGCGCTGCTCTCCTACTTGCGTACTTGGTCCCATGAGCAGATCCACTAGCCCGACGTACGTATACTATATATAACAATCCCGTCTGAATGCTGATAGGAATCAATGAAATCGTGTGCAGTTACACAAGATAAAGAGCTTACTAACTTGTTACGAACTTGATTCAAGGCTGAAACGGTTTTCAACTTCCAACTCCTAGCATGGAGTCTACGCTGGGTACAGGTTTTCAGATAGCTTTCTTCTATCCTCAGACAGTTTTTCTAAAAATCAACCAAGCGACGGATGTTTTGTAAGTAGATCAGTCAGTCAATGTTTGCTTGTTTGCTTTTGCTTACTACATATCTACACACCATTGTTAGCGCGTCCTTTCTAATTCCTTCATGTGTTGCTATCGCCTCTGCTGCTCTACTGCTTCTGCACGTCTCCGCTTCGCACCTCAAATCATGGTCTGAAACTGATTCTGACGCGCTCGCTCAACCAAGACGCCACATTTCTGCTCTCGGAGGCCCCGTTATCTTTGGATATTACGTCGTCCGTCTAGCAGCGTGTTTGGCACTCGTTGGACTCGCTGCTGTTCCGATAGTGAAGGATGAAGGGGAAAAGAAGATTCATGTGGCAGTATTATGCATTTTCGTGCGTCAATCCAGTTGTTTTAAGTGAATTCGTGTGTTGAAAATTACCAACAAAGGTGTACGCGGCAGCTCTGGCGTTCGCGTCTGTCCTGGCTAATTGGAGATGGAGCCGCAATTCTATCCGACATCTGAACATTGTGCTCTGCGTGACATTGTTGGTATATGTGTATCGGGACGTGTATCCTCTAGGAACCTTTGTTCTACGCCCTCAGGATGAGAATGAAGGGCATCTTCTCTGGGCCAAAGTATCGCTGCTTACTCTAGCAGCTGTTGTTATTCCGCTGACTGTTCCTCGGAAATACATTCCTGTCGATCCAAAGGTGCGTTAACTATAAAATAATTTAATGAAACCTGCCTGATTTTTGTTGTTCAGCATCCAAGAGAGCCGACTCCGGAACAAACATGCTCTTTGCTATCAAGACTGGTATTCGGCTTCATGGACACTGTGGTTATGAAGGCCTATCGGTCGCCTTCTTTGCCATACGAGGACCTTCCACCGCTTTCCGATTATGACTATGCCGAGTACCTCAAGAAACGGAGCTTCCGTGTACGTTTCTGTCACTGGATAGCACATTAAACCCATTCGTATCTTTAGTATCTCGACCCCACTATCATCGTCAAACGCCGAAACGTGTTTTTCTCCCTCGTTCGAGTGTTCGCCATGGATTTTACCGTGTTATCCATCATCGTCGTGCTGCAGTCTGTTCTCGATTTCGCTACGCCTGTCGGTGTCAATATGCTCCTGGGGTACGGGCCTTTGAAACCAAAAACGTACTTGTTCTGAATATGATCTTATCTAGGTATATCGAAACAGGCGGTGTGAATGCTTTCTACAAGCCATGGGTCTGGATACTCTGGCTTTTCTTCGGACCGTTGCTACAAACTATGGCAGCAGAGACCTACTTGTACATCAGCGTGCGTTATATTCCTGTAACTTCCGCATCTGCTCATCGTAATTTCACGATTAGACGCGTCAAGTTGTCCACGCGGAAGCAATCCTCACCGAAACTGTCCTCGAGCATGCGCTGAGGATCCGCGTGAAAGCAGAAACATCAGACAAGGAAGCAGCTGACCCTCTTCCTCCTACTCCTCCTTCCGGAACCACTACTCCTTCTCTCCGCGACGCAGAGGCCAGCGAAAGTAGCTCTGCCGCTGATGAAGACGACCAGAAGACATTACGTTCGGCAGCTCCTTCTGATGCCCAATCTAGGGATACGACCGTCCAGGCGGGTTCGTCAGCTAATGCTTCTCGACAAGCTTCCTCTACCGACCTCAAAAAACCCGATACAAAACCACCACCCTCGCCCACTCCAGAGACGCCAGCGGCGAAGCCTAAAGTCGAATCGAAGAATATTCTGGGAAAGATAAACAATCTGGTAACAACTGATATGCAGGTTAGTGTGTGAATTTCTTTCTGGTCAAAATAATCTCAACTAGAGCATTTCGCTAGAATATCACAGATGGAAAAGAGGCGTTGCGTCTGATTATATTTGTTCCTGTACAAGTCACGCTTAGTATTCTATTCCTTCACAAGGTCCTTGGGTGGAGGTTAGTTTGCCTCTTCGATGTTCCATTTTGCAAGATTTGACGTCTTTGTAGCGCATACGTCGGTCTCGCGATGATCATCATACTCTTCCCCATTCCAGGCTTTTTCACCAAGTTGATGCAGCGTTTCCAAAAGTTGAGAATGAAGAAGACGGATGCCCGTATACAGATGGTCACAGAGAGTATGTTACTTGTTTTCTACTCGCGTTCGTACTATAATGTTTCCTTTAGCCATGAACGTCCTTCGGATGGTGAAATTCTTTGGATGGGAGGGAATGATGAACAAGAGGATTAAGGATGCTAGAGAGGATGAACTTACCTACCTTCGCAAACTGAGGTTCGTGGACTTGGCATCGAGTTTGTCAAAGTGAGTCCCGTGTGCTGCCCCAATCTACGCTCGTCGCTCACGATTTTCATCAGCCATATGATCCCACTGTTAACCATGCTGGTGACATATGCCACTTATGTCAGTTATCTTTTCTCGACTTGCCCGAGGTTCAGGTAATCTGAACGCTTCCGCTCCCTATAGACGTTGGTCATGAAAGAGCAACTTTCGGCTTCCAAGGTTTTCAGTAGCATGGTTGTTTTCGACAAGTTCAGCATGTGAGCGCTTTAACTCTTCTCTTCTGCCTTTGGACTCTACGACATCCCTTCTAGGTTGCTATATCGCGTTATGTACTATATTACCCAAAGTGTAAGTCCCGTCACACTTCGAATTGCTGGAAATCTCATCGATACTCGATATAGGTAAACGCGAAGGTGTCCCTTGATCGTGTGACCGAGTTTTTGTATGAGGTATATTGTCTTTTTCGTTCATCACTCTCAGCTAAACATCTCTGTTATATCAGACTGAGCTCCTGGACGAGTTCCAACCCAAATCCAACGACGTAGTTCTTCCAGTGATGACTCCAACTCAAGAAATCGGTTTCCGAAACGCCACCTTCGCTTGGTCGAACGACGACACTGAAGGTTCCATGACTCCCTCAAAGAGACAGTTCTTGCTGAAAATCGACGGAGAACTCATATTCAGGAAGGGGACAATCAACTTGATCGTTGGGAAAACTGGGTGAGTATGCCGCAAATTCAACAGTTTGTTGTCACTTACACATATATGTTCTGCAGTTCGGGGAAAACTTCGGTCCTTATGGCTCTTTTATCGGAAATGCACTTTATACAATCTGGACCCGATTCGTGGTACAACCTGCCCCGCCAACACGGCGTCGCGTACGCGGCACAGGAGTCGTGGGTTCAGAACGCTACTATCAAGGTAGGAATCGCAGATGAACATTCGTCTTCTGTCGATCGAATGTTTCTTTTTTTTTTTTTAGGAAAACATCGTCTTCGGAGCTGAGTTCGAGGAAGGGCGGTACAAGAAAGTTTTGTTCCAATGCGCGCTGGAGCGAGATTTAGAATTATTCCAAGCTGGAGATGAGACTGAAGGTAATATCTTTCACTTTTCCTCGTTTCCTTCCTGAGGCTGACTTGATTCCTAGTTGGTGAAAAAGGTATATGTCCCCTTTCGTCTCATTTTCTTCCTGAGGCTGACCTGGTTGATTCCTTGAAAAGGTTTGACATTATCCGGCGGCCAGAAAGCTAGGGTGAGTGGAAATTAGTGGGAAGAGGCTCAGTACTAATACGGCTCTGGGTAGGTGACTTTGGCCCGGGCTCTTTATTCAAAGGCAGAAATCATCCTGTTGGACGATGTGCTTGCTGCATTGGAGTACGTCTCTTGGTTATACTTTCATACTTGTCTTTGATATCTTTCGTTTCTAGTGTACACACCTCGAAGTGGATCATAGAAAAATGCTTCAAAGGGGGATCTTGTCCAAGATAGGACTATCCTAATGGTGGTAAGTCCCCATGCATTTATCGTTCGCCGTTTTTCCCACCTATTTCCTAGACTCACAACGTCGCGTTGGCTCAATCTGTCGCTGGATTTGTGGTATCGATCAAGGACGGTCGCGTCGTCAGCCAAGGCACGGTGTCTGATGCGTTGTCGAAAGATAGTACTTTGGCACATCAAGTTGAAATCGATGAAACCATCGAAGAAGCTGTAGAAGAGATTAGCCCGGATGGTGATAAAAAGAAGCCCTCAGACGGCCAGGGCAAGCTCATTGTTGCAGAAGAGGTTCAAATAGGGAACGTGGGATGGCCGTGAGTTGTTTTTCAACTGTCCGTTTCGCCGATTCTGATCTCACAAATTCATGTCTAGTGCTCGTGAGTTATACACCACTCGTTTCGTGGATTTTAGTCTGATAAAATGTAGTACGACTGCTTTTGAAAGGACTTGGAGGCCAGCATCCTATACTGTTTTTCGCTACGTTCTTTACCGGCATGGTTTTGTCGGACATAGGGGAAATCTTTCAAACTTACTTTCTGGGATATTTTGCGTCCCAGTATGAGACTCATGAGCCATCGGAAGTGAATGTTGTATTGTAAGTTGGCAGGTTTTTTTGGTTTATTTTTTTCCGTGCAGAGTTAACGTTCACCCTACAGCTATCTTACTGGTTATTGTCAGTATTTCAACTTGCTTTTTATGCTGTCTCTAGTATGCTCAGTAACTTCCAGCGCTGATCTTGCTTTTTGTGGTTGTAACATTCGCTATCGGGTGGATCGTGTGGATGTTTGGTGCACTGAGAGCCTCGCGGACAATCCACAGGCAGTTGGTGGAATCGGTCCTAGGTACCACTTTGAGGTCCGTGTTATCTGCTGCCTTGATTGCTGTGCAACTCAAACGCACTTTTTAGGTGGCTGGATACTACTTCCAACCTCTCGAGTAATCACGCGAGCGACTCAGGACATGCGCGATGGTATATCTCTGTCTATATACTTGTCATTCTTCGCTCAATACGCGCCTAGTTGATGTCCAACTCCCCAACCAACTTGCAGCCCTTACTCGATTGAGTTGCGTCTTTTACTTTGCCCGATGAAACGTGCTAACACGAGTCCCCTAGCAATCATTATGCTGGCTCAATTTATCTCTGTTATGTACTTCAGTCCTCTCTTTATACTCCCCGGAATATTGGTTACCCTCGCTGGAGCGTTGTGTGGGTTCGATATATATCAAAGCCCAGCTCCCTATCAAGCGTGTCCAGTCGAATGCAAAAGCTCCCGTGCTGGCTCAGTGAGTATACTTGTCATACATGTCTTGCTTGAGTTACTCAAGTTGCGAATTATAGCTTCGGAACAGTGTTGGCGGGGCTTGGTAAATCTACTAATCAAAGCTTGTTCTTTTCTTTCTAATCACACTCCTTCGATAGTATCCGTAAGGGCGTACGGAGTTCAACAACGTTTCATCAAGGAATCGCTTACTCGAATTAACTACTACTCTCGACCGTCTCGTGTCTTTTGGAACTTAAATCGCGTATGCAGCGTCTTTCTTTTTCCGATAATTTTCAACTTTTTTACACTTCCATAGTGGATTGACGTTCGACTCGATTTGTTCGGAAATGTATTTTCGGCGGGCTTGGCATTTTATCTTGTTTATATCAGTCATGGCCAGGCCGCGACTATTGGAGTAAACCTCTAGTTTCCTCCATCTTCTACATCAGGTTCTGACCGTGTTTCAAGTTCTCCCTCAATATGGCTGTGATGTTTAGTTCCTCTATCCTCTACTACATCAGGATTATGAACATGTTCCAAGTTCGAGCTAATAGGTTTTGATTTCGCTTCTGAAGAGGTTCACCTTCCTGATGATAATCCAGTCTGGAGCGTATCAATGCTTATATAGAAATCGAGCAAGAACCAAAACCAACAGAGGGTGGGAAGCCCCCCGCATATTGGCCTGCCAGTGGAGACCTTCGAGTGGAAAACTTGAGCGCGCGTTACTCTCTGAAATGGACACCGGTTCTCCAGGATGTCAACTTCCACGTTCAGGCTGGGGAGCGCATCGGCGTCGGTAAGTCTTATCTATCGGTTGGCTTCAAGTTTCTTTATGCTGACTTTGGTTGAACCCTTGAAAGTCGGACGTACAGGAAGTGGCAAGAGCTCTTTTGATGTTATCCCTCCTAAGGTGTATTATACAGAGGGTGAAGTTTACCTGGACGGTATCCCTACCTCATCCATCAACCTTTGACGATCTGAGAACCAAGATTACGATCATCCCTCAGATGGTACGCAGCTTGTCCGGCCTTACATAGCTTTCTGACATTTATTTACAGCCGGAGCTTCTGAGCGGTACTGTTCGACGAAAACCTCGATCCTTTCGACCAGTACGATGATGCTACCCTATATGATGCGCTTCGTTCCGCTGGTCTCTATTCCATCCAGAGTGAGTCGGACGAAGATGCTCGTGTCGGTCTGGACACTGCGGTGGCTAGCGGTGGAGGCAATCTCAGCGTCGGACAGAGGCAAGTTTGGCCTTTTTCAAACATATACACTGATGAGCCAATGTATTTACGTGCGTAGGCAAATTCTTGCCTTGGCGCGAGCGATGGTTCGCGAAAGCAAGCTCCCTCATCCTAGATGAAGGTTGGTAGCAGCAGTCAACCTCATCTCGTTTTATTTTTGTTTTTGACATTTTTTTATTCCGCGACAGCCACCTCAGCTATTGACTACAAAACCCGATGCTGTTATACAGTCCTCACTTCGAACCGAGTTGAAAGGTGATGTTACTTTAATAACTGTAGCTCATCGTCTGCAGACTATTCTTGACGCCGACAAAATTGTGAGTAGTTCGTTCTATCGTGGCATGGCACCTCTGACTGATGATACATAGATGGTCTTGGATGCAGGAAGAATCGTGCGTTTACCTTGTACTTTTTCATTTGTCTCTCATCGATTATGTTCCAGGTGGAATATGATTCTCCGAAAGAGTTGCTCAAAAACCCGGTAGGTCATCTGAGAGCTTTGGTAGATGAATCTGCGGATAAGGAGCACTTGTACCGTATGGCTGAAGGAATCGCTGGTCCTCTACTGAGTTCTATTTAACACGATATCATATTAGCGCATTGAGAAGTAGAGGCAGTAGGAGTGACAGAATCAAGATTGTCACCAGATTTGGAGGAAGCATAATGTTTTGTATTAACTTATAAGAAATGTTATTAGGCGAGCAGGCCGCCAACAGTTGGCGTGTCACTGGCTACGCGTGATGAACGAAAGGACTGAGTCACTGAACAATAAGCAAACGCGTCGCGTCGAGAAACGTGATCAGACGTGATTGCATGATCTGCGCCGGTTCTTCTTCCTTCCTTCCTTCCTTCCTCGGCTGTACGGCAATCTTTCTTTTATTCATGCGACCAACCCCTACCCCTCATGCGGACCACAGGGACAGGGACCAGTCAGGGCCCTTCCCATGCTGTCAAAGAACAGACTTCCCTTGAGTGAATGAACTTTAACTTGCAAAATTACAGCTTCGAAGTCTCTTCACACTCTTCATCGGCAACGCCATGAAAGTCAACTTAACCTTGGGTCTGCTCCTGCCGCTCTTTGCGCGAGCCTCGTCACTGCTGGTTGAGAGGGCGGCTGTAACTGGTGTCTCTACCTCTAGTGGGCTAATCATTGGACATGCTTCTGTAAACAAGACTGATGTAACTGAGTACTTGGGAGTACCTTATGCAGCTTCATCGGCAGGAAGCCAACGATTCTTGCCACCACAGCCATTCCGCTCGAGTGCCACTTTCGTAGCCTCGACGTATGGCCCGTGAGTTTTCCCATTATGCAGACGAGACTGATATAGACTGATACTTTATAGGGCTTGTCCGGCAAACCTTGGAGAACTGTCGCATTCCCAAACAAGACGGCTCAATTCGACCGCATTTTCCTGCCTTTACAGGGCAAGGCGGAGATGTACAATCCGAGGATTGCTTGAGCGTAAATATCTGGGCAAAGGGAAAGCCAGAAGCTGACGGTGGGATCTAAAGCCAGTCCTGGTGTTCTACCCTGGTGGAAGTAAGCAGCTTGAATCTCGATTATCTGAGTGAACAACGTTGACTGAAATCTCCAGGATTCAATGTGGGTGGTTCCAAGAGCTTATTCTACAACGGAGCATATCTCGCAGATGCTGAAGATGTCGTTGTTGTGACGGCAAAGTGAGATTAAATTATTGCTTTTGTTTTTCGCAAGCTAATATAGATCAGCTACCGACTGAACATTTTCGGGTTTTCAGGTGCCCCAGGGATACAGCAAAACGTAGGTCTCTTGGACCAGAGATTGTCCCTTGAATGGCTCCAAGAAAACATTGGCGCTTTCGGGGAGACTCTGACCGCATTAAATCTTTGGACAATCAGCCGGATCAGTTGCCGTCGGCTACCAGGCCTATACTTTCCCAGACAATCCTATCGCTGCAGGGTACATTTCAGAGTCAGGAAGCCCTCATTCTTGGACTCCTTTGACGCCGGAGATTGGTGCATCTCATTGGTTCAACGCCTCTGGAACACTCGGTTGTGGGACCTCAGGAGACGTTCTTGCTTGCATGCAAGCGGCGAATATCACTGCCCTTTTGGCAGCAATTGCAGAGGTTCCATTCGATCCCACAAATGCCCTCTTCCAACCTCAATTCCAGCCAGTTGTGGATAACATCACCGTTTTTGGAGACTATGGCGCGCTTGCAGCAGCTGGTAAACTCGCTAAGGTGGTAAGTTATGTCAGAGCTCTCTGCATGACGCCTGAGATCTGACAACAAGGGTAGCCGCTGTTGATTGGAAATAATGAGCATGAATCAGGGTTCTATGCAACTGCTGCTTTTGCAACTGGGAAGTCTTTCAATACGACACAGCAAGATCTCTTCAACCTCGAGGCTTTCACTTGCGCTTCTGCGATTGAAGCCGCCAATCGTGTTGCCCAAAGAGTCCCTGTTTGGCGATACCGATACTTTGGCGACTTTGATAACCTTCGCCTCTTTCCCGGCAGCGGAGCATACCACGGCACGGAGCTCAATATGGTCTTCGGCACTGCAGAAGACACATCCGGGTTGCCAAATAGTCACATTGAGAATGCTACTATC
>JADNRY010000855.1:0-23700 GCA_015501585.1 Rhodocollybia butyracea
ACATTCCCCTCGTAAAGTCTAGGAAACTCCCTCTTCAAAAACTTCATAATATTCTTATTAATCTGCTCAAACTCGAGTAAAAAGCCATCGTGTCCGTCATTGCTCTGTATAACGACCAATTCGGCTTCAGGGATATGCGCCGCCAGCTCCTTTTGCTCTGAGGGGGTGAAAAGTCCATCCGTAGAGATACTGATCACCAGCGACCCCCTAGGAAGATTCGATAGAACCCGTGCAAGGGCATCAGCATCACTTTCGTCCGGAAGTGCACGATCCCGGGCAACATCATGCGTGTCAAGTTTTTCTCGTAAGATGGATATAGCAATTCGCGTCAAAGCGTGCGGTGAATTTGTCGCCCTTGGTATCGGAGATACGATTGAGCAGAGAATATCGGATTTGGTTGAGGTGGAGGGGGAGACATGTTTCGATTTCCATCATTATGCAAATCCCTTGCGTCGTCTTGAGCGCGAATCTTTGGTGAACATGGCGGCGTGAGGATTCCACCTCCGCTGCCGCCTTTACTAGTTCCAACCTGCGCCTTCCGCCCAAACCGTCTCTCAAACGAATCTCGTGATCTGTATGTTAACAGCGCACTCATGCGTGCAGCTGCTAACCCTGACGCAGGTTGTTCAGTGTAATAACCATCCAAATACCCTGGGTCGCTATATATACATTGCCGCTGAGCTTCCCCCAGCTTATACACCATGCTGAGTGACGTGCAGATGTGGCGAGAGGGATGATATGTTTAACGTATCCTGGGAGGGGTGCAGAGAGGCCATTCAAGGACAGCCATTCCGCCCATGGATCCACCGATAACGACAGAGATAGAGGAGACACCCGAGATGGTCTAGGACGAGTTTGTGCAGACTACACGAACAAGGTTAGAGCTGTAGAAAGCACATATGAGCCTACGCATACCGAACATCATCCCTTATAGAAGTCGGGGGGAAATCAGGCCCGTTACGGGTTGCCTGTATCAGGATTGAGAGATACCGGAGACGCGGTCCCGTACGGGGACCCGATGACATTTGCACAAAAGATGAAATATCTTCGGGGATCAAAGGCTTTGCCTGGGCCCATTTAACGGTCCCCACCTGTAGACGTAGTAAATCGCTTGATGGTCTACCCACCTGAATCGACTCACCAATCAGCCACGTCTGCGCTCCCAGTGAACGCATGACATATAATCATTACATTATCCTTTCCCTCGTTCAACGTTCCCCATGTCTTGTACGCAACAGAGACCGAAACTGAGAGATGCGCCGCATTCCAAGGTGAAGTGCGGAATGGTTAGATAAGACTGCGTTAATAGCTCCCCGAAAGTGCTTGGGGCCGGGTTTCGGTTGGGGTTCATTGGCCTTGAAGCTCGAGAAGTCTCAGCGATTGGAAAAGGCGTGAGGCAGGATTGAGGTTTAATATTCTGGCTTCCTTGGACTGTGAAAAAGTCAAATTCTAACGCAACGATGGCGGGAATATGACGAGAGAATTGATTGTCGAGAAAGAAAAAAAATTTACGTTAGGCGCTCCGGCCCGCATGACGAAATAACGCGAGAACACGTGCTCATTTCTCCTCTTTCACTAAATGCCATCGTTCGAATCATTCTCTGCGTCCGTTGTTGTGGATGGCCAGCCTTTGAACGAGTATAGCGTTGAAACGTCAAGCAAGGATGGATGTACCATGATTACCTGTTGGATTGCTTCCGAAGCTGGAAAGGTCTGTATACTTAATACTTTCAGTTCGTATGCCACTCTTATTATCAAGAGTACAGCAATACAAAGTTCGATGGAAAGAGATAGCTCGTGAGATAGCCTGTGAAGGGGTGATCTATGTAGATGGAACCAATTGCGGGAGTAAAGTCCTCTTCAGTAGGCAAGATAATCGTGTCGTAGCCATGAAAGGAATCAGGACCTCTCCAACTTCCCTGCAGCCTTTCGAGTTCTCCTACTTGCATTTGACCGGTATTATCTCTCAAAATCTACGCTGATGCTTTCTAAGCCGTCTGTATTAGATAACGAGGATGTTGGAGAGATGCCTATCAATGTCGGTCAAATCGAATTGCATGTCTATCGTTGGCAAGAAATCCACGCGACCAAGAAGAAACCATCGAGAGGAACTTCACTTCCTGCAGATCAGGTATACAACGAAAAGACGAAAAAAGGGATTGACCATCGAACTAGGTGGGTATTTACCACCATCATTTATATATTGAGCAAAGTCCACAACTCTGATTATTAGGTTCGGTGAAGCAGTCCGCACACAAATCACGAATGTGGCGGGCGGAAAAAGGATCGGAAAGGCATTCTTACGATTTCGTGTCCTCTACAGGCCTTTGGGTCTCTGCTATTATTTTTTTCTGATTTCATCCACTCATATCTCTCTCAGCCGTTCTTCAGGCTCACGGCATCGCTCCTCCACCTCAAACGGACTCCTCGAGCAGCCATTCTTCTCGCACCGGAAAACATCCTCGCGAGGGCTCTACTGAAGATGTGAAACCCGATATACGCGATATCGTTGAACCAGAGTCGGATGAAGAGAAAGAAATGGAGAGACTTCAGGTTTGTCGCGCATCTCATCTTCGACCGGGAATCTAATATCTTTGATAGGCTCGCTTGAACGAACTCAAAGCGAAACATGGCGATCGCGCGGATCGTAAGAAGGTTAAGCGTGAGCCAGACGAACACACCGTGGCGAAAAGTGGAGATCGCGCGGATCGTAAAAAGGCCAAGCGTGAGCCAGACGAACACACCGTGAAAAGAGAGGACGGCTCTTCAAGAGGACCTTGGTTCATCGACTTGACGTGGTGAGCCTCTTGACAATAACAATATCTACTGATAACTCACCATCGATTTTACCGACACTCGTTCTGTGCTTTCAGACTCGTGAGTTGGATAGATCCGTGCAACAATAATTCGGAATCGCCTTCATGTATAGTTCTTACTATGTTCATTAATACTTCAGTAAATACCTGTTCTGCTTAATTAAATCTGCATAGATGTGTCAGTTTCAATCGTTAGTGCTAATTCTCGCCTCGTGACGGACACTGAAGCACTGGTACTGAAGTCCCATCCATATTCGTCCGAGCGAGCAAATCAAGACAGTTTCGGCAAAAAAAAAAGCACAGCAAAACTCTCAACCTTTCAGAAGCGGTATGTTAGTAATCCCCAGCACTTGAAAACCCAAAAGAGTTTAACTGAAGAACAATTTCTTTCTCGTGTGTCGCGATAAATCGCCAAAAGTCACATCACATGGCCGGTGATCAGTAAAAATGAGACGCTTTCCGGCATTGACCGGCTATAGGCAGTGCCGGAAAGCGGCAACGTTTTTACCGTCAGCACATGACTCCAAAATGCCATCCTTCGAATCATTCTCTGCCTCTGTTGTTGTGGATGGCCAGCCTTTGAATGAGTATAACGTTGAAACGTCAAGCAAGGATGGGTGCACCACAGTTACCTGTTGGATTGCCTCAGAAGCTGGAAAGGTTTGTATGTTTAACTCTTCCAATTCATCATGCTCATCATAATGAGTACAGCAATATAAAGTTCAATGGAAAGATACCGTCTGTGCGACGAATAGGGATGGGCAGGTCTATGTAGACGGGATCTATTGTGGGGGAAAACTCCTTCGTAGTGGGTACAAGAATCGTGTCCGAGTCCTGGGAGGCATCAAGACCTCTCCAACTTCCTTGCGACCTTTCGAATTCTCCCACTTGAATATGACCGGTACTGTCCTTAAGAATCTATAACGATGTTCTCTCAATTGTCTATGTCAGATAACGAAGATGTTGGAGAGATGCCCATCAATGTCGGACAAATCGAATTGCGCATTTATCGCTGGCAAGAAACCCACACCAAGAAAACACAATCAACAAGAGACTTTCACTTCCTGCGGAACAAACTTTTAATGAGAAGGCAAAAAAAGGCATCGACCATCAAACTAGGTGGGTATTTACCACCATCGTTATTGAACAGAGCTCACATACTCTGGTTATTAGGTTCGGTGAAGCAGTCCACGTAGAAACGAAGAATCTGGCAAGTGGAAAAGCAATCGGCAAAGCATTTTTACAGTTCCATTTCCGCTACAGGCCTCTAGGTCTCTGCTCTCCCTCCCTCTGATTTCTTCCACTCATCTCTTTCTCAGCGGTTCTTCAGGCTAACGGTATCGCTCCTCCACCTCAAACAGCCTCCTCGAGCAACCATTCTTCTCGCGCCAAGAAAACGTCCTCGCGAAGGCTCTACTGAAGATGTGAAACCCGCTATCCGCGATATCGTTGAAATAGAGTCGGATGATGATGACCCAGAGAAAGAAATAGAGAGACTATATGTTCGTCGCGAATCCGTCGCGAATCTCATTCTCATCTTCGACCGGAAATCTAATATCTTTGATAGGCCCGCTTGGACGAGCTCAAGGCGAAACATGGAGATCGCGCGGATCGTAAAAAGGTCAAACGTGAGCCAGACGAATGCACCGTGAAAAGAGAGGGTGGCTCCGCAATAGGACCTTTGTTCATCGACTTGACGTGGTGAGTTTCTTCGCAAGAACAATATCTACCGATAACTCACCGTCAATTTTACCGACACCTCTTTCTGTGCTTTCAGAGTGATTTGGATAGCTCATTGTCTCTCGTGCAACAATAATTTCGAATCACCTTCATTAATAGTCAAACAAATACCTGTTCTGCTTAATTAACCCTGCATAGATGTGTCAGTTCAATTGTTAGTGCTGATTCTCACCTCGTGGCGGGCGCTGAAGCACTGTTACTGGAGTCTCATGTTCGTTCATCCTGCGTCCGAGCGAATCAAGTCAGGACTCAGCAACAAGTCAGCGTCAACAAACAAAAAAGGGCTGGGAGAGCTTACGAGTTCGCTGTGTATAAACTTTGCCTTTATAAGCGGTATGTCAGTCGTCCCGAGCACTTGAAGACCCCAAAAGAGCTGAACTATCGGAACAATTCTCTGTGTGTCGCGACAAATCGCCAAAAGTCACATCACATGGTCGCCGGACGAGCTGGAGCGCCACTGGCCAGCGGTGCCAGAAAGCGGATCTCCACGTTTTGCGGATCAGTGTTACAGATAAGCGAGAACACATGACTCGCAAAATGTTATCCTTCGAATCATTCTCTGCGTCCATTGTTGTAGATGGCCAGCCTCTGAACGAGTATAACGTTGAAACCTCAAGCAAGCGTGGATGTACGACAGTCACCTGTTGGATTGCCTCAGAAGCTGGAAAGGTCTGTATATTTAATACTTTCAGTTCGTATTGCGACTCATCAAAGAATACAGCAATATAAAGTTCAATGGAAAGATACAGCTTGTACGATGGCTAATGAAGGGGCAGTCTATATAGACGGAGCATATTGTGGGAGCAAAATCCTTCACAATGGGCACAACAGTCGTGTCAAAATCGTGCAAGGCATCAAGACCTCTCCAACTTCCTTGCGACCTTTCGAATTCTCCCACTTGAATATGACTGGTACTGCCCTTCACAATTTATAACGATGTTTTCTCAATCGTCTATCTCAGATAATGAGGATGCTGGACTAGAGATGCCCATCAATGTCGGTCAAATCGAGTTGCGCTTTCGTCGTTGGCAAAGAGTCTGCGCCACCGGGAAGGGACCATCAGGAGGAATTTCAGGAGGACTTTCACTTCCTGCGGAACGAACCTTTAATGAAAAGGCGAAGAAAGGCATTGACCATCAAACTAGGTGGGTATTTACCACTATTGTTATTAATCAAAGCCGTTATTCTGGTTATTAGGTTCGGTGAAGCAGTAGGCATACCAATCTCGAAGACTACATGTGGCAGAGCGACTGGCGAAGCATTTTTACAGTTCCATTTCCGCTACAGGCCTCTAGGTCTCTGCTCTCTCTTCCTCTGATTTCCTCCGTTCATATCTTTCTCAGCTGTTCTTCAGGCTCATGGTATCGCTCCTCCGCCTCAAACGACGTCCTCGAGCAGCCATTCTTCTCGCGCCAAGAAACGTCCTCGCGAGGACTCTACTGGAGATGTGAAACCTGCTATACGCGATATCGTTGAAATAGAGTCGGATGATGATGACCCAGAGAAAGAAATGGAGAGACTTCAGGTTTGTCGCGCATCTCATGCTCGTCTTCGTACGGAAATCTAATATCTTCGCTAGGCCCGCATGAACGAACTGAAGGCGAAACATGGCGATCGCGTGGACCGTAAGAAGGTCAAACGTGAGCCAGACGAACGCACTGTGAAAAGAGAGGATGGCCTTTCAATAGGACCTTTATTCATTGACTTGACGTAGTGAGTCTCTTAACAACAAATATCTACTACCGCTGGCTCATTATCGAGACCTCTTCTGCTACAGGCGTTGCCAGATACTATATCGTCCCTCCCGTCCATAACATATCTCAACGAATACTCGTCCGTCACAGACTCTTGCTTTGAATAATTTCGAAGGTTCAATAATTCAGAATACATAGATTAATGATTACCGCGTACAACAATTATTCTAATCGTTTGGAATTCTTATCCCTCAATTCTTTCCAACTGTGCTCCCGACCGTCTGCCAAACATGCCCTGGCCACAACTTGTTCGCACTTGCCGCCAATTCGGGGGTGTATGTCTGAGACTTACGGTCCCATCCATTATTAAGTTGACCATCTTGAGCGAAAGTCTGCAGCGCTTTCTTCAGATGTGCCTCTTCTGCGGAGCGTGCTGGGATTTCCCCGTCTTCTGCTACATACACGATTTGCTTGCCGTAGCTTTCAGCGGCTTGGCTCAGAGTGACACTCTGGCCTTCTATGCGAAGAGATTTGTTGGCCAGCTCGGGAGAAGTAAGATGATAGTTTGTGAAGACATGGGCGACGAAACCTAGTTCGTGTGAGAAATTTGCAAGTGGGAGATAGGGGCCAAGCTTACCACCGATATCAGCTTCGCTGGTAACAGAGAACGGTTTATCTCCTTTACCGATGATGTGGAAATTCTCGGATATGTCAAGTGCACCGATCCACGGAAGGAAGCCTATGAATAATCCCGTCTAGTTTAAACGCACCATGGTGAGCAACCTATCAGTGATTTGAACTGGTGCGACTTACGTAGAACCGTGTAGATGGCAGTTCAATGGATTTCAGATACTCTGCAACGTTGTAGTTAGCTCAACACTTTCGAGGAACAGTTTCATCTATATACTCACCAGCAAACTCGTCCTTTACGGCAAACAGATTCTTCTCGCCTCTTTCCTTGGCTCCCTCAGTTGGTGACCCCCACTCTGAAGGTACAAAGATCTTGACAGAACCAGCAGCCTTTGCCGCGTCCGCCAAACCATACTGAGTCTTCTGTCCTGCAGGGAGAGGAAGAGTAGAAATCACGACGTCGACAGCATGTTCCTTGAACAGACTAGTGAGGGCAGATACATCGGTGTAGTCGACCGGAACGACGGGTACAGATGCTAAATCTTCAGGAAGTGTTTTTCCCTTCGAATTGGAGCGAGTAGCCACTACCACTTTGGGGCGGTTGGGGAGGGCAAGGAAAGCCCGAAGAATGTGCGTTCCAATAGTACCAACACCGATGATGGCGACCGATTTTGCTGAAGATGTAGACATTACGATTGGTGTGTTGGTGAGTGCTAGTTGGTGAGTGCTAGTTGTTGAGTGAGACAACTTTAAGGATAGTCTTAAATACTTGAATATCCATACTGCTTAGTTAGCTCCTAACTTACGCGGCGCTGACTGAGGCTGACTAAATGTTCCAGTTTCATGCTGTGCCGTATTCAACGCTGACTGAGGCTGACCAAGTGCTCTAGTTTAATGCTTTGTGATAGAATTAAGGCTGCGCTGAAGCTTTGAAGTGTCCTCCTCGCCAACAAAAATAGGTCAACGAGGCTAAAGGGGTTTGAAAGGGGTTTCCTATTGTACTTATTGTGGCACATACATATTTTTCTATATGAACACCGCTTGGGTGTACGCGTGTACGTCAAGCGTACGTCCTCTACTATCAGGTGTGCCGAGCTAGTTTGAGTTCGAAGTTAGAGGTCTATACTTCAAGTCTAAATCGCCAAAAGTCACCTCACATGATATAAGCAGAAAAGCTGTCACATTAGATCCATTATACTGGACTTTGTCTTGCTTTTGTCATAACAGGGATAGATAAGCTGGAAGCTATATTCTACCTTTAGTCCAAAGCATCTTTCAGATCCTCATGACGCGCACCACCTCTTCTAGTATCGTCAGTATCGTGAGCCGAAAGAAGAACTCCCAAAAAAGCGAAGATCGTGATATGCTGCTCAACAGGAGCGTTGGCTACTTAGCCAATACAAAAGGCCACACTTAAGTGCGCTTCTTCGAAACGTGAGGGATAGACTCTCTCCTTGCGACAGTAGCTGCTCGTTCCCAATCAACTTCGCACAATGCGTGCCTCAGTAAGATAGTAAGCCCATAGCTTTCCAGTAGAAGAGGCATCAAGAAGATCGGAAGGAGAAAAGCCGAACTACAGCCATCGCCTGAACTGCGAGCATGACCGACAACAGGTCCAACGATCACAACCAGATGCCACCCTTCGAGTACAAATGCCAGAATATCAGAGCTCGGTTCAAAAACGAGAGGCGAAAATCGTTTGGATGTTTACTTTCGGGACACCGTCTAGTACATAGCGTCAAAGTTCAAGCTAGCTTCAAGCCTAGTGCATCGTGTGTGGGGAATTGTTCGATTATACTCAATATTGTAGGGGAGTAGCGAGCTTCGTTGCATTTGCGACGGTGCAGCCAGTTTCTTTGTATAAGGATTAGTACCTGTTTTATCATAGCTTCAAGATCTACCTTGATTTCTCTAAATCACCGTCTCCGTACCCACTGACGATTTTGGGATGTCCTGTGAGGTGTTGTACGACCAATAAAGAACATTGAACGTTTGAATGCCATTTGGTTGTATCGGGGCCAAAGAAAGATGTGCTACTACAATAAAGCTTGCATAGCATGCGAGGAGTAACGAAAGCCGGGCGCCTAGGACGTAGAATCGGCGCTCGGCGCTCGTTTTTGTTCCAAAGATTCATCGACATCATTCAACGCGACGAGAGCCAAACCAGCCTCCAGGGCGAACAAGGCCTCATCTAAGACATATACTCTATATACCCGAAGGCTCTAGTACTCTCATACGGGCTCTCCCTGGATATCGCTTGCCAAGTAGATGATCTTCTTTGGAAATTTTGGCGCGTGGATTAGTTTCAACGGCGAAGGATATCTTGAAGAATACGGGACAGAAACGGATTATACTCAAAACAAAGTTACTTGCTATGTTCCTAGCGAAGAAGGAAAAGCACGTCGATTTCATGCTTTCCTCTGAAATGTCATTGATACGGGTATATCTTAGGCTTTTCAAGTCCATTGGTGGGACAAATCTTTCGAGACTGCTACTAGAGGCCGCGTGAGCGTCGATGGGCGACCAGTTGGAGGCAAGGTTATCTCTTCAAAAGACAGATGTAGTGTCGTCAAGAAGGGGTTCAGGTTATCAAGCGATCAATCTGCACCGTTTGTTTTCGCAAAACTGAAGGTAACAGGTGAGTTTCATCCTTCTAACAACGTCAATAGTTATTAATTTATCTCAAGATGAAGAAATTTCCTCCTCGTGGACAGAGAAGCCGGGCGAAATCAACCTAGTCATTATGAGGGTACGAATGCGATCCAGAAAGGTGTTCGATAAACACAAGAACCTACCAGAAACTCCAACTTTCAACGAAAAGATGCACAAAAGCGCTGCGCATAACACTACGTACGCTCAAACATTTAACTCCCGATCCCATCTTTTCAAATTATTCCTCGCAGATATGGAACGCCTGTTGTGCGCAATACGCGCATTTTTGAACATGATACAGAACCCTATGGAGATCCTGTGGCCCACTTTTGCTTTCGCTACATGCCAATAGGTCAGATGCTTCTCTCCTAACCCGTGCTTCGATCTTGAAACAATCCTAGACTTACTACGTGCAAAAGACATTGCTCCTTATCCTATCCGAAAGAAACACCTTCCTGTGAAAGAGGAGGAGACAAAACCAGATATTAGTGGCCCAGCTGACCTGGCTATTGATTCATTCCGCGTCAGTGGCTCAGATTCCCCGTCATACAATGGAACTGACAGATCGTAGTCTTCCTCTTTGGGTTCAACGCTGGTTGGAAGCCCTAGTTCTTCCGTGTTTGGCAGTAGCAGGGTGAGTGTTTGTTCCATCGGTCTTGTTATGGGCTTGTTAATGCTTTCTATCGTTAGGCAAGCTCCATTTCAACCCCCAGAGTAACTCCTATCCCGGAACGGAGAGGAGCAGCGTCTGGCATGGTCTCGCAATGGCCGACCTCGCAAGTCTCCGCCAATGTCAGTAGAGTCATTGACCTTACCGAAGTCTCTACTTCTTCCTCTGTACATATCAAGAAGGAAAGAATTAAGACCGAGCGGCTAGTACCTCGTAACGTGTCATCCTCGAAATTGAACGAAGTAATTGACCTGACCCATCTGTGATGCTGAAGCGCCCCAGTTTGTATCTAATTAATCTATGTACATGTATCTATACGCTTATATTGCTAGTCAACGTTACCAATGATATTTTGAACACCAAAATAGGTCTGACTAGACGCACCAGTTTCTACACCAACTGATCATTATTAAAGAAGACGCTAGGGTATATAGGATAATGAATGACAAAGAATACTAATCCAGATGCAAAGATTTCCGTAGATGAAAGAAAAGAGCGTAGAAGAAAATATAGGGCACAGAGTAGGTAGTACAAACAGCAGTTCGAAAAGTCATCAAAAAATATGGGGCGAGGGACGATAACACCGTCAAGCGCATCCTGTGTGCCGACATCTGAGTGTTCGACCCTCAATTAGGGTATTTTTCCTTTATGTAGGTACTTGATCGAGCCTTCCCCTTGCTCGAACTTTTACTGTATCTTGAGCCTCAGTCTAAAGTCAAAAAACAATACAACTGTGACTCACCCAGCTCAAGTAAGTGTTTCATCCGCAATCCCACCTTCCGCATTGAGCTCAGAGCTATGGCAAAAGTACGAGTCCTTCTCGTTGCCGCATTTGGAGGCGACCATTGTCTGAACCGAGAGGTGAGGCGAGCTTGGCCGATGAGAACCCGCTCGGCTGCGTCCACGTTTGGCAGGTGGGACAAAATCGAACAGCGAACTAGCACTATCGTCGGTCGTAGCGCGAACCTGTCGGCGCCATAAGAGGAGAGCTACGAGTAACGCGATGACTGTTCATAAAATTCCGTTATTAATGGAGTTGAAGCTATTGCTGCATGGAGGATAGGCGCACCAAATAGAACCGCGACTGCGATCCCAGCAATCGCAGCTTTTGGTAGGTGACCGTAGACTTGAGTGGGACACGGTATGGCCGGACCATCGGGAGACCTATGAGTGCAACATAGAATAGTATGGTTATCGTTCGAATATGACAGCAAGCCACTACATACCCTTCGTAGCATACACCGTTTGAGTCAGGGCCGAACACCACACCATCATTAGCAACAGCTTCCGCTTTGGCAGGGCGTGCACAGATTGTAGCGAGAAGAAAGACAGCAGGTCTTAACAGAAAGAGAGACATGCGGATTTACACGCAATGCGAGCACAATCAGAGAGCGAGGCTGAGAAGAGAGAGTAATGAACTAGGAGGAGTACAAAAGCGGGTAAAATCGCAAACTCGTGGTGAGAGGACAAACGAAGGGATGGCACAACAGGATTGGTTTTGGCCAGATGACGAGAGGGGTTATAGTTAGTCTTACCGCCACTGGTCTTCCTAACTTGAGTCACTAGAGGCGGGATTTAGCTCCGGTGAACAAGAGTGTCGGGGCTTCTAAAGGCCCTGCGATTTTGTAGGTTCCGTGGATAGCAACGAGTAGAGCTATTGTTCTCTATTTTTGGGCAAACGGACACAAAACGGGGAAGCTCTAGAAGCCCGAACGTCGAGCTTCTCCTTTAATAATAGCTGGGTGGCGGTGTGTCTCAAGACGTAATAAACCCTAATAGCGTCCATGCCTCGTCCACGCAGCCGGTAAAGAATGGTGTTTGCGGAAAGGTGTAGACAGGTACTCTCGTCGTGAAGCTTTCGAAAGACAAAAGGCCATAGAGATCACGGGAGTGAATGTTTAGCTGTATGGTAGTTAGACGGAACTTGCTGTGAGATGAGCTCAACACTCACATTTTCTGGAACGGATTCATCCACATCACGCTTCGAATGAAACTACAGCTTGGAATTCCGCTTTTATCCGGTGTTATCGTGATAACAGAAAGTGGCAACAGGAATTGATGGTCCAGGAATAGCGGGGTTCGAAATTACAAAAATATAAAATACAATAAAGTACCTGGTATGCGATCGCAACAATTGGAGCTCTAAGAGACTTCCTCCATGTCTTCGTCCTCTTCGTCGTCCTCCTCGAAACCATCAACCCCTTCCATCTTGACATCATCTCCCAAGGAGCTTGGTCCGGCGACATTTTCTCCCTTGATCTGTACAAACATCAGTAACAGCGCTTCGAGACAGCTCGAAGGCACATACCCCTTCCTCTTTGAAAGTGTCTTTGACCTCCCATAAACCATTGTGCTCTCCACTTCGATGGAGGAAAGCAATTTCGGAAAGAACCTCCTTGAGATATGCCTCGGGTTGTTGAGTTTTCTCGCGCAGAACTTTAATACCCCACCGGGGAATATCGCGAAATAGCGCAAAGAGAGCATCGAGAAGTTGGTTCCTGGGGATACGAGCCATACGCTCGAATTGACCTTTCGCGGGTTTCTTGTTGACAGCCTAAATTCGAAAGTAAAAATCGACTATTCCGTAAAACAAGGATACTGTAAACACGTACGACGAGATCTCTGAACGCCGAGCCAGCTCCTCCAGCACCAACACCACTCGTGAGCCTTTTGATTCCACCGCCAGAGATACCAGTATTCTCTATCATCTGAATCTGTCTCTGAGGCGTGTTGTACTTTTTGTGGCGCTCTCGCATTTGTCTACGATACCGTGCGCTAAACGATGGTCGTAGAAAACAGTCGTGTTTTATCCGTCCTGTCAATATTGTCGTGCGCGCCCGAGGATTTGGAGGAGCGGACGGATTTGATGAGAGACCGAATGAAGCGTCTTTGGGGCGTTCTGCGACTACGATATGATTGTCTACAGAGTCGTTGACCATTTCGAGTTCATAGCAGTCTGGTTCTGCTTCTGAAGCTGTTTCGACTGCGTTGGGTCCAAATACAGGCCAATTCGGATTAGGTGGTGTTACCGGGTCTTTGTGCTGTGGTAGAAACAGAATAATTCGAGCTTTCTGGCCAGGACCGGGATCTGTGTATATTCGGAGAGAAGCCAGATGCATGTCTTCAGTGTTGATAGCCGTCCATCTCTCCAGCAAAGATTTGGGAATCTAGACTTTGGTGTAAAGTTTACCGTTGAGTGGTTCAGACGAACAAACCTTGACCATCCAAACTTTACCATGTCCCTGGTTGAGCATTAGAATTTCCTCTGGATCCGGTTGAAGGTCTTCATCATGAGTGGTTTCTGCGAAGGGCTTCTTTTCATCTTCGACTTCGTTCATGGAAGATGAGCAGAAAGATAGAAAGACAATGACGCATCACGTGTTATGATGGCTCATGCTGGCCAACTGAGTGACAACGTCGTCAACGCGTTCTCAGACCAAATTGAACTACCTGGGTCTTGCACTCACCAGACGCCAATTCGAAACGTCTTACGACCTCCTTCGAATCTGCGAGTGTTCAATATTGCCTTGCTCTGAATACTCGTTACACATCTGGAGTGTTATGCCGGCGCTTTCCCCATCTCAACCGTTATCAATTATACTTCCAACAGATCGGGAAGTTGAAACAGTAGCTCTATCATGATAAAGTCACAACTCTATAGTAGGTACTGATCAGTACTGAGTGCTTACCGAGTACTGAACGTTGAACGGCGGATCTTGTTGGCGCTGAGGGTAAATCCTATATCGCAGTACTGCCGCGATCTGGTCTGGGAGAGTGTCCATCGGGTCACAAGAAGGGATTTCGCACTTGTGTGTGATTTTACACTGGTCCCATCCGAATCTGGTTTCCTTTCTTTACATGGGACCTCTCAACGATAATTAAATCTCAACACAGGAACCTTGCCTGGACTGCCGTCAACACAGCTTTACTTCTTGGCTGCCAATGGCCTCGAACTCAGCCTCTACTTCCATGTCTTCGCTTCCTTAGGAATCCAGGACTTCTTTTCTATCAGACTGTTTTCAGTGTGCTTCGGCGAACGCAGAACGTAGAAGTCCTCAACTGCTTCTATCTCCACTCCGACTCAGTTTTTGTTTCTCAGCTGTTGGCTTGTATCCCACGTATCTTTCACTCGCCTGATCCTATGTCATCTTTCGCCCCGCTCACCGGCATGCACTCCAACTGGTCTCGCTTCTCACTAATTGCAACACTGGCTCTTGCCAGCCCTCGTCGATATCGGCAACTCCCTATGTTTGATTTATCGAGTCACTAGAGTGCCGCAATCAGTGGGCGAACGTTCATAGCATTCCCAAACTCATTCTTCGCAACTATCAACGGGATCGGGTCTCAATTTCACCGAGGGTAAAATCGTCCGCTTGAAGTACATGTTGCCTTTATTCACCTCTCCTTCATATTAGCATCAACTGTCATCTTGTATTCAAGCAAGACGCCAGGTGCCTATTCTCTGATTATAGTGGATCTTGCGCGCTTCAACTAACATCTATTTCGACTGCGCCTATAGTTCACAGCTATTTTGAATCTAAACAGCTTCTAGGCTGGTCTTTGTGAAAGCATAAAACGTCCATTTATCATTGCGCAAGATTCATATCCTCATTCCTTCCTCGTACTCATATTTCAGCAATGTCAGCGTACAGTTCATTCGGATTCGATAGACCCCCTTATATACCGTCGCCTCCTCCGCGTCCTCCACCCAGGTGCTTCCTTCACCTCCACAAGTTTTTTACGATCGTCCTAGCCATTACAATCCACAGGATATTGAACCCGGAAATACAGGCATACTGTTAAACAATAGAAACTACCAGGTTGCGGATAGGTACATTCCCGAGACGTTTTCCAAAGCGCATTCACTTATCACCAATTCAAAAGGTAGCCCAATACCAAATAGTCAGCTGGTGCGTTGTCCAAAGTATAGTACGCTAACCTTGTCGCTCACTAATAATGCGCAGTGGACAATTCAGCGAGTAGCAGGCGATGTAGATAACGCACAGGCGGCCATCTATTACAATGTTCCAGATGGATCTGTAACCTATCGTTTATTTGCTGCCCCAAAGGTAAGTTTATATCGCGTTCATGGGGAAGCAAGGAGTCTTAGGATTGGTTCGAACTTGTAGGATCATGGGGCGATAGAGATCTCCGAGTCTCAAGGGTATATTTGGGATATATCTGTAGCAAAAGATGATCGCTCCGGGAAAACAGGATTTGCAGGAAAGAGCTTACGGTATGTGCAAATCTCCTGATGAAAATGGAGTATATAACTCTGAACGTAAATGGTTAGGATCTTTACTTCTATCGAGGGAGTTGACATGTACTGGACCTTAGATCCTGATTCCACTTCTGGAAAGGTAAGCCGAAAAGTCGCATACCGCTGCTTCTATGTTCTAATTCCGTCCCAGGTTATGCTGGCCCCCTGGGATACACGAGAAGCAGAATCACAAACTTGGACTCTCCTAAGAGAAGTAGATACCCAAACCTGGAATCCTAAGGGGTCCAAATAGAAAAGTGCACCCTCGCTGGAAGAGTGGGGGAGGAGTAACTTGTAATAAGTACAGAAGAATAATCAAGTCAGTAGAAACTTGGAAGAAATACTCCCACAGGATTCGATGGTGTTAAGACAGCCGGCTGATTTAGCGCAATCATCTTCTTTACACAATGAAGAGCCTGAGCAACCGCGCAGCGAACATGGGTGCGCGGAGAAGCAATGAATCATCCGAATTATCTTTTAAATTTCACTGAGGTTAAGTTTTCGGTCGCACTTTTGATCGTTCATCGGTTGCAGATTAAAATACATGAAAAACTATTCGATTCGTCGTCGGACTTCGATTGCACCTAGCACGTACATTAGATTCCCCCGAGATTTACTGAGAATCGCCATCCCTAGCTCTCAGCGCAGCAGCATGTTGAGTGTCCAGGGTGTAGAGGGCTGTACCTGGGAAGACTGCGCCATTTGGATCGGATTCCGCCCCGCTAGCAAAGACACTTCCTGCTTGCCTAGGTTCATGAGCAATATATCAATAAAACATTCGAAGAATAAAGGGACGCAAGTACCAGATCAAATCCCCTGCAACGTTATTGCTCAGAACAGCTGAGTACCAACTACCGTACACATCCTCTTCATCATTCGTAATACCAAATTCTATAAAGGAACGTTGTTAGCATAACCACAGTATCTCGAAGGAGCGCAACCCACCTTCTAACAAAATTGGCTTGTTCGATGCGCGCATGGCAGTAGCGTGGTCTACAATCCACTGAGTTCCGAAGGGGTTTGCAGGTTCACCCCAGCTGTCCTATAAATAACAACGGCTTGATACTTTTAAACAGGGGATTAGCTTTTGGCAGCTTACTGGGTATAGATGGAAAGTTCCAAAGTCTAGCGTACTTATGTTGAGATTGGCAGCAAAATCTATTCCGAGACTTGATCTGCGTAGCAAGTCGGAACATCTTAATCAAGGACGGGAGAATTTTGAGTCGACTTACGAGAATCCTCTAGTAGATGAGGTAAAGTATCAGTATAGTTAACTGTAGCAACAGTCCATTGGGATACATACTGATAGACAAAGATGGGGTTTCCAGGATCATTGATGAACCCTTCATCGCCAATGGCCACCAGATGATTCGAGTCAATAGATTTTATAAAAGCAGACATTTCCTGCGCCCAGGTCGAGATGGTCGAGATGGTACAGTTTCCGGAAGAGGAACTTAGAGAACGTCAAATCATCAAGCTTTAAGAGTCATGGAGCAACAACGAACCTTGTTGATCCAAGACATCTGGGCTCATTGGCCAGCTCCCAAGCCTCTTGAGATGTAAGCCTATCGACTTTTGGTAGAGAAAATTGGGACCACATACGAGGATACCTGGCTCATTCGAGTACCGAGTAACAAATGTCTTGACATAGTTCTTGTACGCAGCCTTGCAGAAAATATCGGTATTCTATCCTTTTAAAATTCATAGAAACTTTCCTTACCATAACGGTGGGGTTAGTATAGAAGAAGTCGTGAGGCTGCCCTTGTCCAAGGAGTTGGTTCACGTAAACATCCATTCCACCTATCCCTTGAGATCAGGAGAACGATACGTGGAGTATCAAGAAACAAGACACCCACCATAGTCAGACCTGTCGCAATAAGTCTAAGCTATCTTTGGTCAGATGAGCGCATCACGTACCAGTTATTGGTTCTAAAGAAAGACGAAAATGAAAATGAGGACCATACTAGTACAATTGTAAAAGGTTACGCACAGAGTAACAATGAGTCTAAGCCCGTTAGCTTTTGCAGCTGCGACGACATTGTCTGTAGATAATGATGATGAGCACTCTGACAGTAGGTCTAGGAGGAAGGCTACTCACCAAAATTCTGCAGCCCATTCGTACCAGTATTGATCGTCGGGGTTTTACCAACCCAGCTTTGATAGTAGGCCACCCCATCGGGCGTGGTCACTTCGTTGAAACCCCTGCATGAGTGGAATTCTCTATATTTGGATGCCAAACAGTGGGTTGGGCTATTCCTACGTACCAAGTTCGTACCACTGAAGCACCGGTAGCGGCAATATCATGAAAAGCAGTGAGCATTTCCGACACAGGGTAGGCCATGAGTCCGACCCAATAGGCATTGGCACTGTAAGCATTGTATCAAAATCCGACCCGGCCTGTTAGAATAGTACGAGACATACCCAACGACAGTAAACGGCTTGCCATTCAAGGTAAAGTGTATCCCCGAAGTCTTGACAAACCCAGTTGGCGTAGCTGTAGGCGTGGCTACGCCTGTAGAAGAAGAAGTTGGTTTAGGAACGCTAACCCCGGCAACGCATTGAGAGTAGAAGGGGTTTTGAGCAACACATATGCTTCCAGCAGCGCAAGCTAATTTGATTTGTCAGTGAGCGGACTTCCATGGAGCGATATGAAATGAAACAACAGAGATAGAGCTACGGAGAGGACTCACTGGTAGAGCCTGTCCAGTTTTCACCTCCACACTGCCCAAAAATCGGGACGGTAGACTGGGCTGAGGCAGCCGTAACGGCCAATCCCAACAAGGAGAATACACCTGATAACCTCTTCATGCTTAGTTCAAGTCCCGAGCACAGAAGTAGACTGGAGGTGAAGTCGATGATTTTATCAGTGATGCTTTTAAGTGTTGTATTTCGTCGCACCTGCTTGAAGCAGAAATGCATAATCCAGGCCCAGGAACGGTGTAAGAAGACATTTGCTTGCGGGTTCGACGCGAGTTTTTTCCATTGTATATAGTCGGCACACGAGATGAGCTTGATTACCAGTTGTGCCCAGTGAAATGGCCCGGGCAGAGTGCTTTGTTTGGGGTCCACTGGCAACACATGAGCAGGTTGTTGCATTTGTTTGGCATTTTTGAACTATTTAGATGCGAATTTGACTCAAAATAGCTCCAGTCATGCTCGGCATAGCGAGTCAGAGCATTGCGACTACAGGTTCGTCCTTCAATAATTCCAGTTCATTTTCCAACCTGCCCAAATTTTGAAAGAATGGTCCTTATTCGGTAGGCATTGTTGGAGAGGTGTTGCGATGAAGCCAGCTGATTCAGAACACATTGGATTGTGAGAGCAGAAAGCACTTGGCACGGCTAGAGCATACTATAGATCAATTTCCCGAGTTATTTCCGTAAAAGTGCGAGAAAATCCTGTTTTGTGCTCTTTATCATTACTGATGCCGCTCCACAACTTAGACGAAGGGAAAAGGGTTGCTTCCGTGACGAATCGAAGATGTGGCCCCAAGATTGAAAGTTGAAGGAAAAACTCGGATCGTGGCGGCGGACCGGATAGGGGAAACTTCGGGTAACATTTTTGCGCTAGCATCTGCTAGCATGCAGCAGCACTTGCGCAATTTTCCACACCAGAAATCTGCAACATTTCATTCCACTCGGATTTTGTTAGCAGCCTATATGCGTACTCACGTGACAATTTTCGCCAATACTACTGTAACTCGGACCATTAAAATTGCTCCCGAAAGGCTGCAAGTTTATCTTACGAAACGAAAGCTTCAAAAGGAGTTTCAATTCGGAACCTCCTTTCACCTTTCCCCTCATGAATTCACTATGATGGCCAACCGATGCCAGGCTTTTACCTGTCATAGCTTCTACTACTTGTCTACTACACTACATGCCACTGTCTTATAGTGCTCACATTATTATTTAAAAGAGCACCACAAATATCACCATTATCTGTTGAGAAGCCTGGGTGCGCCTTTACAACGACCTTCCCAGGTCTTGAAGGAAGTCGACCCACCATCAACCGACCGTTGGAGAAATATGTGGTAGTACATAGCACTTTGGAATTCAATCTCAACTGGAATTTTGGGGAGTGGGGGACTCCAGAGAAGGCTCGAAAGTTATGGTTCTAGATCTTGGAGGCTTCTCATCCAGGATCTGCCCCGAGGGCATTTTAATTCGAGTTTAAAAGATCATGGGATCGTCAGTGTGTCCTAGTGAAGACTATCGTTTACTGTTTTCTTTCCGGAAAAAACTTCAATGCTCATTACTGGGGCTAGTATCTTTCAACGGATTTATTGCCGTTATGGGTACAAGGATATGACGCTTGTACCCGTGGGTACGAGCCATATTTTCCTCACGCCACAGTCACTGGTGCTCGTCGCGTTTGTACTCCTCGTTCAATACACGAACTCAACAATTCCGAAAAGATTTACCTGCCTGCATCTCACTGATTCACTGTGCACGATCTTCTGCGTCTAGAATTGTTCAACAGTTCAAATGTGTTCTGTATTGTTTTTTGATTGTTTGCCGTGTTGTTCTTTGATTGTTTTCCGAGCCACAAACTGATGCTCATCCTCAAAATCACGGATGGATGCCAGCTTCCTGTGGTTGTCCTTTGCTGCATCAATGATGTGCCTTCAACTTTCATGCGACGAGATGTGACGTGTGCCAAAATGGAAAACCGGACTCGCTCGCCGACCTGTGGTTCAAAGCTGCTGTATATGATTATACTATAACTGGAAAGCGTGATACTACCTACCGAATAACAATCTAGTCTGCATACCTCCCGAAGATCCGGTGAACCCCTGGGTTTAACCAAATTTGTCGCCCGGATGCTAATTGGTTTGCCATACCCAGTGGGTTTCTGGTGCGATGAGCCTGAGTATGCTCCGATGATACTCTTCTTTTTTATAGCCATATCTTAATCCAGCTTCTACTGCTACCGGAATTACGCGCAGATTGATTGTAGCATTATTGCTTGCGTATCTCTCCCCTAGACTGAGAATCGAGTTCTGGTTTCGTTCAAGGTGGTTTGTATCTCTAATCGAATTCTAGCGTAAATCAACTTTCTCCGAGTCATCGAGTTTTCCCTTGTCAGTATAAGTATCTGAGTTTGAAGAAATAAACCCTTTCGGCATACAGCTTCATTTCCCCGACACCACTCTACTGTGCGTTTTCCGGCTGAATAGCGTTAGTTCGGTTTGCCGACGACTACGTACGTACGTAGACCTTTGAGTCCACGAGCTTAGCTCAGTTCTCTCGTTAAGTCCTCGAAAATGGGCCCAGATTTCCTCACTACTGTCACCGAAATGTCACACCTAGTTGAATTAAATACGAGATTCGACTGATTCGTCGTTTTATCCTAGAAAATTTTGGAAAGCAGGATGTCTCCGCGTCGTCGATAAATGGAATTTTAATTGACATTTCAGTAATCTTCCACCTATGCTGTTCAAAAGTGTGAATAAATACACATAGTCATTTTCTCCCAAGTTGGATCATACAATTTCTCGCAAGTTTGGGTAAGTGTCAATTTCTCGCAAGTTGGATCATCCAATTTCTCGCAAGTTCGGCTAAGTGTCAATTTCTCGCAAGTTAATTTTCAGGGCCGGTCACTTATGTAACTTACCATATCTGGTAGAGCCAGGTCTCGACTCTGTCATGTGACTCGTGAGCAATGAGAAATGACAGTAGGACCGTGACCTCGGGTATGTCGGCTATCCCGCCACAAGTGTGATGCCATTGAGACTTGGGATTCAGGCACAGCTTTTAAGTATGTTTCGAGTTGATAAAGTTATTTGGCTTTCCTTACAATAGCTACCAGTTTGTACAAGCAAAACCCACCCTTACTGCAATTCCCTTTCTTACCATATGGTACAGTATCTACTTGTACATGTACTCATACACCTTGCATTTCATGAGCCGTCAAGGCCTCAGATATCCATGCCATCAATAATATGATTAGATGACGGGCTCTACGGCTGATAACTAGATTCTCACGTCTGCGATATCTTATCCTCTATCTCAGAATGATCAGATATGATATGATATGATTACTATAATCACACGGCTCGCTCAGCCGTTCAATCGGCCGGGATAGCCGACATACCCGAGGTCACGGTCCTACTGTCATTTCTCATTGCTCACGAGTCACATGACAGAGTCGAGACCTGGCTCTACCAGATATGGTAAGTTTACATAAGTGACCGGCCCTGAAAATTAACTTGCGAGAAATTGACACTTAGCTGAACTTGCGAGAAATTGGATGATCCAACTTGCGAGAAAATGACTATGTATTTATTCACACTTTTGAACAGCATATCCACCTTTTGCAGTGTTCCAAAACTGCCTTCAATGGTTCGACGGATGTCCGTAATAGGCTAGCACATACGTACTTTTCCTAGAGCTGCATACATATTCTCTCAGGCGGACTATCTTCACTGGTTTCAAGTTTGAGCGTTCTATTCGCTTTTGTAGAAGGTATCACTTCAATAAGAATTCTGGAAGGCATACTACTAGTCTATTTACTAGCTTTCCAAGGTGAGTGACGACCGCACCGATCACCGATATCCTAGTACTTAGCAAGAACCTAGGAGCTAGAAGGTACACCGGGAACTCATCTCCGTATTCGTGGTTTCCCACCACGTTAAATCCGAAATATTTGCTGATTTTGGATAACGGGCCGATACATGTTTGTGGGGAGGTGGCAAAGGTTCTATCATAGTTGTATTCTACTTGCAAGTAACGAATAGTAATACATTATCCATATGCAAAACGCCTCTAATCTTCTTGAGTTACCGCTACTACTAGTAGTCCAGGACTCGAACTATCCGGGTACTTAGGGGCCTCGGGCCTTGATAAGAAGAAATCTTAAGCACTTTATCTGTGGCATCTCATGTACTATCAGAGGATCAAGGTCAGAAGTTAGTATGTATAGAGGACTCCGTCATAACTGTGATAGTGTAATATCGGCTTTGCATGCACTAGCTCCGGCAATTCATACGTGGTTGTATACTTGTCGTTTTCGTACTTTTCAGATCGTTTAATTGTTTCGTTCGAGGAATTTCTACATAGCAATCCAAGGATATTAAGACTCGTCATACGAGATTGGGACCTAACCATAGAGTATACTAAGCAAATTCGTTGAAATCAGACTACGAACAGACTACGAAAAAAACGGTCCAGGCACATGTGCTATATCTCGCCCGTTTAGTGTACATTGAAATTGACGCATTGTATGCTTTTCGAATATGAAATAGTAGAGAAAGCAATCCAGGCAATCCCTTAGCCCGAACGCCTTGTGATTTTTATGTACTCGTGGCTTCAGGCTGTCGACATCCGGTCCCGCCAAACAGGAGCGGACTCGGCAAAGCCATAACCTCGTTACTGTCTCTGGCCTGTCCCACGGAGCCGATCTACGCTCAAAGATTCTATCAGAAGGATTTTCTTCTCTATTGAGCCCCATAGCTCTATAAGGGGAACATAAGCCTATTCTCATTCACTACTTGACCCAGTGTTTTGTCCCAAGTTGGTCCTACTTGGAAAGCACTTCCAGCATGTTGACGCAGTTCCTTCTCTTCCTTTGCATCCTGATTGCCTTACGTCCGTTCACGCGACGAAGACATCCTCCTATGCCCCCAGGACCCAAGGGTTGGCCTGTAATTGGGAATTTGCTGGATCTCCCGCCCACACATGGATGGGAAGTATTCTCCGACTGGGGTAAAAAATGGGGTATGCGCATCGCTACTCCCTGACCTTGAACTCATGGTAGTCAATTGCTGTCTTATAGGCGACCTCCTCTCGGTATCGGCTTTCGGTAAGCCGGGCTGTTATCGGAATCGGATATCTATTGACAGCATGCCAATATCTTTTCATTGCTCCTAGGGACGACTGTGATTGTTATCAACTCCTATAAACGGTGTCAAGAAATGCTCGATAAGAAGAGCAACATTTACTCTGATAGACCTTACGTCCCAATGGCAATGGACCTCGCTGAGATGAAAGCGAGTATTTGCTTTTTATTCTGTCCGAGGAGTGTCTATACTAGACGATGTTAGGACACCATGGGGTTTCTTCCGTATAACAAGTGTTTCAGGTTTTCGCGTCGTCTTTTCCATCGGGAATTAGGGAGCAGCTCTGCGGTCCGAGCTTTCTTTCCTCAAGAAGAACTTTTGGGTCGGAAATTTCTGAGGCGAGTTTTGCATAATCCGGAGAACCTTCAAGAGCACTGTTTCCAGTATGTACCCTCAAGCTC